>JADRCD010175866.1:0-17040 GCA_019843815.1 Montemys delectorum | reverse complement strand
ACACACACACACACACACACACACACACACACACACACACACGAGTCCACTTTGGCACATCCTGTAGAATACTTCTAAGGAGACCTCCGGCCACGGCTGCTTGGATTGGAGGCTGTAAAGATAAAGGAGATAAACTTGAGGACTTCCCAGTTCATTCACTTGTAAATACTTGCTGACTGTCTACTGCGGGGCATTGTGGACATTCAAAGGCAATAGGGTTGACTCCCAGCCCTGAAGGCATTTGATAAAAGTGAAAGATAATGAAGGTGACAAAGGTGAGTTGATCACAGTAGAGATACTGCTGAAACTTTTGGACTGAGCGGAAAGCTGGAGGGAGATCCAGGAAGAAGGCGTCTGAAAAGAACCTTCAGAGGGCTGAGAAGGGCACCCTGAATAGAAGAAAACACGAGTCATCTCACGTGTTATATTCTACTCTCCCATCTCCCTGAACTCTGTCGGGAATGTGTGAGATTCAGTGGATGAATGAAGTCCAAAACCACAATGCACAGTTGAATTAGCCTCTCTGAGCCTCCCTTTGCTGTTCTGTTAAGTGGGAACTGTTTCACAGGGATTTACAAGTGTTGGGTGACAGAGTGAGTACTTAGCACGGTAACAAGCATAGTAAGTGCTCAGTAAATGTCAGAGCTTGTTATCCAGTCAGTGTCAAGCGTGATCAGAGAGTGGTGTGAGTGGACAAGACTATGTGAGGCAGCCAGTCCAGTCTGAGCAAACCACAACAGGCCAGGCCAGAAACCAACCCCTAGCTATCCTGGAACTCACTCTGTAGACCAGGCTGGCCTCGAACTCAGAAATCCACCCGCCTCTGCCTCCCAAGTGCATGTGCCACTACTGCCCAGCTCTATATTTCTCAAGAAAAGAAGAAAAGTGAAAATGTGACCGGCATAGTAAATAAGATGCAAATCTTACACAGCAGTAATTTTAGCTGACTACAGAGGGGTTGTAGAATTAAACCCAGTCTGGCAACCAAGGTATTTCATCTAGAGCAATGTTTCCAACTTCCCTTTGGTTCTATCAAACTGTGGCCATGTTTCAGAAGGGGAGCAAGTATGTAGTTGTGAGTAACGAGTGTTTTTTTAATATTTATACTGTAGAGCGCAGGAGAATGGGCCATGATTATTAACCTAAGGTTCAAGTTTGTTATGAAAGTTTGTTTTTGTGCTAAAGAGCCCCAGGGAACTCGATGCTGCCTGGTTTTTAAACCTGAAGACGTAAAAGCAATTGAACTCGCAAGCAATTCTGAGACCTTAACCCCTTGATCCTTTTGAAAATGACACAACACCTCAAACAGAACTAAACTTAAAGCTCAATTCTGAAGGCATATATGAAGGTCTCCTACGTCACTGGGAGAGATGAGACGAAGCTGTCAGCTGCCTGGTGCTCACAGGATGCTTGGATCTTGTGAGCGCATGTGGTTTTGAATGTTCATCACAGTTTTCCACAGAGCCTAGGAGATACATTCGAGAAGACCACCTACAGATACCATAGCTTCCTTTTATTCACAACCATACCTTGTGCCACGGTGATACCAGGAAGCTGGACAATAACCCTGATACATATATGCATCACCACATACATTTTAAATAAGAAATAAACTGCTTGGAAGTTAAGTTCAAGGCCAAACTTGACTTTAAACTCTGGGTGCTGATCCTGCAGCTCAGGCTCTTCCTAGCTCCTGGGTGGCTTCTTAAGTCACCGAGTGGCTACCCCGAGCAATTGATGTGGACAGTTTGACTTCCCTCTGTGTATAAAGATGATTACCACTCCTGCAGAAAATTCAGACAAAACAGAAACATAAAGAAGCTTTATGCTGGTTACTTTGGTCATTAGGTCCAGATTAGGTTGGCACAATGAAATTCCATGTCTTTGTTTCAAAGGCAATGCCCATTCTTATGAGTTGAACTGAGAAAGGAATTTGAGACTTGGGTGATGGTTTAGTGGTAAAAGTGCCTGTCATGCCAGCCTTAGATCCTCAGTTCAAATCCCGAGCACTCACATTACACACAACTGTAACCCATGTATGGAAAGGTGAAAAGAGAAAATTCTTAAGGGCTCAGTGGTCTATCAGCCTTGTCAATCAATCAGTGAGTTCCAGGTTCAGTAAGAGGCATTTTCCCAAAATAAAACAAAATAAAATGGTGACAAACAACAGAGGATGGTATTTGATGTCAACCTCTGGGCCTTCATGTATGTACACTTACACACATGCACACATATGCATATTCCATATACACACAAAAATTAATCAATAGCAGGAAAGAAAATGATAGAAAGGGGTTGCTTCCCCACTATACGCAAATTTTAGGCACAATAAAAAGAACAAGTATGATCTCCTGTACGGTCAACATTTTTCTTTTTCCTAAATGAGAATGACAGGTGGATGGTGACATATGTGAGGAGACTCTTATACATGACAACACAGGCCATACATCTTGGCGACTCATATACGTTAGGTGCACATCGAAACACATAGGTTCCTGCCCGTTGTGACTTGGACATTTTCGGTTCTTTTGGACACTCAGTTGTGTCCTATGATGTTTTTCTGAAGGCTGTCTTATGAGAGGATGGTTTGCTGAAGCAGATACTTGGGAGGACACATGATGTTTGGGAAGAATATAAGTAGAGCCCAACAGGGACACTGAGTGATGCTCTTGCATTGAATGATGCACTGAATGTTGCACCTTGCAACACTTTGCTGGTCTTCACTGATCTTCTTGTGGTATTCTGGTTGCTTCTCGAACTTCCACGAACTCAAGACAATTTGGCAGAGCCTCGTGGTTTCTCCTGGATTGAGCAGCTGCTATTGATTCGTGTTTGGAATCACCCCAAAGAACTACTTCTAAACAGGTCCATATCCTCCATTTCCTATTAAACTTTCTTCTCCCCTACCTTTGGTCATGGGGCTAGAAGGAAGGTTGAAGTGTTTAAGAACCCTTATTAAAGTAGGCTTTGAAAAATCTAAGGCTACAGTTCTGCCCCAGTTTGCATGTTGGTTATAAGCTAACGATGCCACCATTGAAGCCATGTTTCTTTGGAAAAGAGGAGACAGAAAGCCTGACTGAATATGGAAATCAGGGAGTAGATGTCCAGTGAGCTTAGTGTCCCCTGTACATCCATGACTCCCAAGTACCACTGGGTTCTGAGAGCAGTGTGAACCATGGGGACAGCATCTCTTCCCTCTGTCACCAAGGTCTCTACAGCATTTTCTTTCTTGTATGGTTGTTAGGCTACTTGGCTGGCTCTGCATCCTCCCTTAAGGGTGACAACTTCCTGGATCCTAAGAGGTTTATTACTTATTTATTTGTTTGTTTGGCAAGTACATTGGTAAATTTGCACCAACATTTTTAAATTGGATATTTCACACACTCTAAATCTTCATTTCTTGCTTCTCTTGCGAAGTCATAAGGTCTGGCAATGCTGGGGTGAAATGCTTTAGGTGGCAAAAATGACTAGTGTGGCAGTCCCTTGAAATATGGTGGCTCCCCCTTCTTAGGTGCCCCCACCTCCCCTGGTCACTGGGGTCATTGGCTGTACATTGATTTTATGATTTTGTTGTGTTTCTTTACAGTTGGGAAGCATCTTTCTATGTCCATTGCATTGTCTGAGGCAAAAGAATAAAAAATAAAACAACAAAAAGCAGATGGCAGTAGTTTCTGGAATAAAATGCAGCCAGCCTCAGTCACAAGATTTTGGTCTGGTCCCTGGAGCACATCTGTGTCTATTGTTGTGATGATGTTCTGTATCCAGCATCCATTGCTCCTTCAATGGGTTCTAATCCCCACTTCATTCCACATAGCAAGGCACTGAACCACTGGGGCTTCCTGCATCTGTAAAAGGATACTTCGGACTCTTTGGCCTTGGTCTTGCCTCTCACCTCCAAGGTGCTGCCTCTACTCTAGCACTGTCCCCTGGTAGTATTCTCCCATTCTCTGGTTTTGGGTTTTGGGTTTTTGATTGGTTGGTTCTGGTTTTGGTGGGTTTGTTTGTTTGTTTGTTTGTTTTTACAAAAGCAGTCCAGGGTTCCACAAGTACTGAGCCTTGGAGGAGGGCCATCCTGACTGAAAACTGACCAGGAACCCCAGTGACCAGAAGTGAAAGGAGAGAAAAGCCACTCTCTTAAAGAATCCACCCAGAGACAAGCAGAGGGTCAAAAAAACAAAAGTGGATTTCAAATGCCCAAGAGTGAGACAAACACCATTAGAATAAATGTTAAATAAAATTGCAGTAATTTTTTTTGGGGGGGGGGTTGTTTTGTTTTGTTTTGTTTTGTTTTTCTGTTTTTTGAGGCAGGGTTTCTCTGTGTAGCTCTGGTTGTCCTGGAACTCACTCTGTAGACCAGGCTGGCCTCAAACTCAGAAATCTGCCTGCCTCTGCCTCCCAAGTGCTGGGATTAAAGGCATGCGCCGCCACTGCCCGGACTGCATTAAATATTTTTAAAAAGTTAGTACTGCCTTTCTTCTTCTTTTCTCCCTTCCTTCTCTCCCTCTCTTCTTCTTTTCCTTCCTTCCATTTCCAAAGAAAAGGCTTTCTTTTAGGAGCGATTGAAAGATCATTTCAGAGATCGTAGATTCTTTATATATTCTTTCATTGTATAACTTTGTATAATATTGTATAACTTTATTGCAGGAGCAATAAAGGGTTGGGGAAAAAAAGTCCCCTTAAAGTCAATGGTCCTACAGTTTCGTTGCCAACAGCCTAGAGACAGCATTGAGTTTAGGTAACCACTTTTTTATGTATAAAGGAAAGATGAGATGTGATCTTAAAATATCTGTAAATGTGAGAGAATAACTGCATTGTTCGCCAAAGCTTGGGAAGAGGCTGTTGGGACTTCTGGCCCCTGAGCATCCTGGGAGAGGGATATGAGGCCAGACCTCTACCTGGAGGTAGGGAGAGGGAACTTGGTTGCAGTTTAGCTTACCTTTCAGATCTCCAATCTCATCCGAACTGAATGAAGTACTGCCTTGGTCTTTCTCTGCTTTGTTAATACGAAAATGGCTTGTTGTTGTTGTTGTTGTTGTTGTTGTTGTGTTGTTGCTGTGTTGTTTTGTTTTGTTTTTTCCCCTCCTGACACTGGCACATGCTTCTGGGTGTTCTCGAGACTTCAATGGCATTGCTTAAAGAGTTAAAGATCTCCGAGACCCCACTGAAAGGCTGATAAGGTAAACCACTCACTCTTTGGAGATGAACCCCATGTCCTTTCCAAAACAAGATCTGAGAAGCTTGGAATGCATTCAGCAGTTTGGGGAATTCTACCTCAGGGAGGCAAAGATTAGCACTGGGATCTTACAGTAGGAAAGAGTTCTCATTGTAATCCTTTATCTTTGAGAGTAGAGTTTAATTTCGTTTATCAAGAGCTTACCGTTTCCTTCTTAGGAAAAATGCTTTGGATGATATCCTACACCACCGGAGACTATAACAACATATTTTTAGTTTATCAGTTCAAACTGGAAACTCTTCCTAGGGATGGAAACATCTCTTTGCCTGTGTCCACGCAGGTGGTATTTAGGCCTTGTTTACAGCACCAGTAACTGGTTTAGCTCTGGGCAAGGAACCCGTTATCCTAATGAGAAAGACCTCTCAATGGGAGGGGGAGAACAAAGCCGGTTTCACCTTCATTCTGCTCTAGGAGCAGCTGAGTCCTGTACTTCACTGGAAGCTGGGTGTTCACAAAATCAGAGAGGATGTAGAGCCACCTAGTAGTACTGGGGACGACTTTAAGCCTTTTGTTATTTATTAGAAAACAAAGAGGAGAACATGGGGAAGGAGAGGCGGGGAAGAAAAATAGAAAAGATTCACTCTTTTTTTTTTTTTTTTTTTTTTTAGGGGCTATGATCAAACAGCAAAATGCACCTAAAATGTTTGCATTCTGATTAAATAAAAATTTGGCTCTACCGCATCCTTATTGAAGGCTCGAATTATAAGCAGGTTGACTCAAGGTTGAGAGAGAGATTTTTGGAAGAACTTGATCCCTAAATAAAACGGGTGTGTGCCTCTCTCTGCTCAGCAGTCTCTTTTCCAGAGAGACTGGCATCCAACACTCTTCTGACTTTATGGTACTTGCTCAATTTTTAAATGACCCCCCCCCCCACGAGGAAGCTCTCGCTGTGGGATCGCCATGTTGGTGGGAGGCAAAAGCCCCCTGCAAAAACATTTGAAAATGAAACACTCCCGGTGCGAAATCCCTTTCTTTGCGGCACAAGAGAAAAGTGCACGCAAGCTCCTGCCTACCAGAGGGCTGTGCACACGAATCTCCTGGCTGCAGAGTGCTGATATTTGACACCACTCTGAACCCTGAAAGCAGCTGGTTGCTGGCCTCTGCGTTCTCTCCCACCCTGTTCAGACTGGCTCTCTCTTCCGCCTCTGGCCCAGTGCCCCAGCCTCTCCTACTGCAAAAGTGGCAAGCCCGGAAAGCCTAAGCCAATTCTACGCCAATTCCGTCTGTTTTCCGCTCTCATTATCAGAGGCCTTCCGTTCATCAATGGCAACCAAAGGCACTGGTGAAGGAGAGAGTAGAGATTATTCTGTTAGGGTCCCACCAGCATCTGCGAGTTTGTAAACAGTCGTAATTATCGAAATCCCAGCCACAGCGCTTCCAAGAACTCCATGGGTGAAGAAGCAGGACCAGAGATGTCCGGGCTTCCGTGGAGCGGTAGTCATGGAAGCAATAGGGTGTGGTGAGAGATTAGGCAGCAGCGAAAGCCATTGTACCTTGCCAGATGGAATTCTGCTTTGATGTACACTGGGGTCTAAATTGTTTTCCTTCCTTTGGTACATTTAAAATTAAGATTCCGTGTTAATCCCTAATTAATTCCAAGATCAAGCTTCTATTTTGGCTACTTGAATGAGTGGTGTTGGAATTGGTTTTAGGGAAGTGAGGCCCTAACAAAATATTTTCCAATTACATTAAATACCTTGGGGGCATGGTTATTAAGCATGGCTGAATTAAGTGTGGGATTTTAAATCAGAATGACATGATTTGAAATTAGAAATCATTTTAAGTGCTCTGGGATGGAGTACTTAGAACAACAGTTTTACAAAGAAAGGAAGGGGCCTGGAAACTACCATTAACAAAACAAAATAAGTTCACTTCAGCACAAAAGACAGAAACAGAGACTGCAGAACTTTGAAGGATTGAGTATTAAACACCTACTATAAACCCGGGGGAAAAACAGATCAGGTGGAAAAGGTAGAGATGGGGATGTGGGAGCTCATGGAGGCCTGGAGCTTTGTCTACACAGCAAGCTGCAAAAAAAAAACATGGGACTCACGTGGGACTTTTGCAAGCTCCTGATGAGGGTCAAGGACAGCTGACCTGGGCTGAATCCAGGCAAAACTATGAGCTTAGTTCAACCGTAATGAGTTACCCTTGAAGGCATTCCCAGCATTCTCGGCTGGTCTCATCAGGTGTTTGTGTCCTAGCTAGCACAGGGAGGAGAGGAGCACCATAGTAGGAAAATTAAAGAGCATAGTAATAAGTGCTAGCTAAATTCTTTTGGGGGTAGTCATGAATTAAGACATCAAGACTCTATCTCTCCAGACTGTGAATCTGAAACATTTAGGAGGGGGAAAGTAGTATTAGTTTTACATTCATTTAAGAACCCCCCACTCTTTTCTTCACACTCCCTTCCCCCTCCCCCTCCCTCTGGGCATGAGGGTGTGTGTGTGTGTGCCTGCCTGCCTGCCTGCCTGCTTGTCTGTCTGTCTGTCTATCTATACTGGGGAAGCAAATCCATGTCTTGTGCATGCTAGATAACTGCTCTACTGTTGAGATGAAGCCCCATCCTGAGAACTGATTTTGTAATTCAGCCACCTATCTGGACTCAAGGAAATAGCTAGACATACAGTTATATGTATTTGTTACATGTCGTTATATTTATTTGTACCATCTTCTGTCTGTTCTCATTTCCTGGAAATTGGGTGGAAGTGACTAGCTTTTTCTTTCCTATCCCTAAGGAGGAGCCTGAATCTCCCATGATATCATCTTGAGGGATGCTCTCCCATCATTGGTGGGTGGAGCTCTGAGGCCTACTCTGGCTTCTTCGGAAATGTGCCAGCTCTCTCATTTTCATCAGTTCCGGCAGGGCCTGCACCTGCTCTACTGGCTGCTAAGTGTTTTTATATCACCTGCCACGAAGACTACATTTTATGAGGCTCCTATGGCTCAGTGAGACACATACATTAGGTTTGGCATCATCAAAAGATTTGGGTTCAGCTGGGTGTGGCAGCACATGCCTATAATCCTGGCACTCTGGAAGCTGAAACAAAAGGATTGCCATGAGTTCCAGGCCAACTGGGGTTACATGATGAGATCTTGTCTTTAAAAAGAAAAGTTTGTGTTCAAATGCTCACTCTGCCAACATGCAAATGAAGCACTCTTATTGGAAACTTGAAAGCCTAAAATGTTCTAAAAGGTTTGACATGATGTCAATAAGAGGAAAATTCCACTGTACCCTCATGCAATGTGCCCCAAGCAGAGCACAGGTTCAGGGTTGGGAGATAGCTCCGTTTGTAAAGAGCTTGCCTTTCTAGCATGAGAATCTAAATTTGGATCCCCAGCAGCACTTAAAGAGCAAGGTATAACTGAGGGATATTCCCATAATCCCAACTCTAAGGAGGTGAGGCTAAGAGGAGTCCCAGGGCTCATTGGCCAACCAGTCTACCTAAATCTGTGAGTTCCAGGTTCCATGAGAAACACTACCCCAAAAAGTAAAGTGGAGATTTAAGAAGACATTTAATGTATTCATCTGGCCTACACAATCACAATCGAGTGTGTGTGAACACACACACAACATATACATGTATGTATATACAAATACACACATGCACTTACACATAACACAAACACATATACACATACACACACACAAACATGTATACAAACACGTGCATCCATATACAGAGCCAGGTCCACTGAAAACACCGTGTAAAATTACCATTAGTCTACAGATGCAAAGCAAATAAGAAACATTAATACATTTAATCTTTAGGCATGAATCTCAGGAATAGGATATCTCATTGTATAAATGTAAATATCTTCAAGTCAAAATATCTAAAAGCCAAAGTGCTTCGTGCTCCAAAGAATTCAGAAGAAGAACACTTGACCTATACCATGTGTGAACATCTATGTCAAGCAGATGGTACATACCTGCTCATCTCAGATACAAATGTATAAGGGTATTCCTCAACTTAGCCCCTGTGATGGAAACGTGGGAGTCACACCAGAGCCTCCTGATGAAGACAACCAGGCTACAGTGACCTCCATGTCTAAGCTACAAAGTCCACTCAAGTCTCATTGGTTCAATGCTAAAATGTGGGTAGATCTATTTGACCTTAAAAAGCGGTCATGTCTTTAGATCCAAAGGTCTCCTCTTATTGATCTGGCTGTCAAATGAAGGTTTAAGAACTCAAGGCTCTGCCCAGACATGCCGAATCAGAGTCTCTAAATTTCCATGCAGGGCATTTTAAACACTGTGGGAGATTTTAACAGACTAACCTAAAGATGAGAACCTCAGGTTTAGGAGTCACTACACTTATGGTGATGATGCCTACCCCTTCCAGTCAGTCCCCAGACATCAGCACAGTTAACAGAGGAATCACTAGAAGTGTTTGTGAGTATGAGTGTGTGTGTGTGTGTGTGTGTGTGTGTGTGTGTGTATGTGTGTCTCTCTGTGTATTTGTGTATCTGTTTGTGTGTGTGTATGTGTGGGTGCATGTGTATATTTATATGATCTGTGGGAGTGAGTGTGTGTGTGTGTGTGTGTGTGTGTATGTGTATGTGTGTGTATGTATGTCTCTGTGTTAGTCTCTCTCTGTGTGTATGTGAATATGTAAGGCACTGTGTCTGACAGAGTATGTGTGACAGTGTGCAGAACCATCTGTATATCTGAGAAAGTGCATTCTGAGAAAGACAGTCAGGGGCTATGTATATGTTGGGCCTTCCTGTGTGCTTGAGTGTATGTGTGTGTCCATGTGCTTATTTGTATTGGAGATAAGCTTCTTAGGTCAGACCTTCAAGATTTATGGCTATCCTACAGATTGCATCTGACTTCTTGGCTTTGCTTGGTCTGGCACATAACAAAACTGAGCATACACATGTCAATTTCAACTTCAGCGGATTGAATGAACAAGTGAAACACAGGTCATTTTGATTTTGAAAAACTTGGCTTTAGCTCACACGACACATGGTACAGCTTCATAGAAGTTTCTTAGAGATCTTTGTACTTGACACAGAATACAACTGGAGTCTAGGATATGAACGCTGGCCAGATCACATTTCCCTAAAGAATTATTTGCACCCCAATAGACTCAATAAGCTTTTGTTACCTCTCAAACAGAACCACAGGGCTGCCTTCCACTCAGATACATGGCAGTACCTCAGGGCAGCTTCTCCTTTCTCCTGGGTGGGCCCAATCTTCTCATATCAAGTCAATCTGGCCCAACCTAACAAATATTGCTCTAATACCAGCCAAGTCTCCAGTGCTACCCAACTGCCACTGGACTCCTTTGCCAGTCCGAGAGTACCAGGGAAGGACCAACGAGGGGAAAGATGAACTAGCCCCGTCCCTGCTGTCCCTGTCCCTCTTGATCCTGAGGTGTTTCCATACAAACAACTGTCTGTGCACTACCTAAAATGCAGTGAATGCTAAGCAGCCATTTCTCAGTCTTTAGTGAGAGCAAAGGTTCATTCTTTGGATTTATGGGAAAAGTGTACTTAATGAGGGTCTTGAAAAAGAGTTGACATTTTGTCCCAAATTTCCTTGGGCCTTGAACTATTTCATGCATGGTTTTATTGTTTTGTGTATGTGTGAGTGTGTTTGTGTGTTTGTGTGTGTGCATGTATGTGTATGTATGTAGTACCTGTGTGTATTTTTTCCATATGAATGGGGTATGGATGTGTTTGAAAGTGTGTGTATATGCATTCATATGTGTGTGTGGCCTGAAGTTGACATCAAATGTACTTTTCCATCACTTTCCACCTCTTTTTTTTTTTTTTCCCTCTGTGTAGCTCTGGCTGTCCTGGAACTCACTCTGTAGACCAGGCTGGCCCTGAACTCAGAAACCTGCCTGCCTCTGCCTCCCAAGTGCTGGGATTAAAGGCGTGCACCACCACAGCCTGGCCACTCTCCACTTCTATCAAACAAAATAGGAACAAATACTGGCTTTACTGTCTATAGGCTGTTTGCCTATTTAATCTTCTTGTATATTAATTTATCCCTCCATGACAGGGGTAAGGATACTTCTCCGACAGGAGGAATATATGTGTGTGATGTGTGTGTACCCACTAAATAAAATGACATTTACAAAATGCTTTGTGTAATGTCTGCCTCATAGGATGCAAGTCATAGCTTTTGAGATTTAACTTTAGTGGGGAAAGCAGAGGATATTTTAAAGACTGGAGGAAAGAGATCAAAGACAAAGAACTTAGACTTGAATCCTGAAAATTGGGCCTTGTCCTTTGGCTTTTTTCTTCCATCAGAACCAATGCACCATGGCTTTCTATGTTCTGTAGAGATCACATAGAAGAGGAGAAGCTGAGCAACTGTGGGCAGCTGTGGAAGGCTGAGGAGCTGGGATCTGTCACAGGGACCTGGACCCCAAACTCTGTGCCCCAGCTTTCAGTCATCTCCTCTTTTACCTAAGCCCCATATGTCAAGTGTGCATCCCTCTCTGGAGGCCCTGAGGACCTAGCCCCTGTTTTTATTTTATAGGCAAGCTATGGCAGCTCCTCTGGGCCACACTCTGTCCTGGTGTCCCTCTAGGTAGGCCTTCCTCTTTGACCCACATGGTATTTGAGAATGTGTCCTCTAACCTCCATATATCTTAGGCTTTTCCAGATAGCTTTCTCTTCTGCATTTGCATTCATCCCATCATGCTCTAGGGACAGAGTTTATGTGACTTCACGTTGATAAGATTTGTTTTACAGCTCAGAGCACAGTTTATGTGAGCTAGCTCTCTAGGCTAGACCAGATGACCAACTCAACCCAAGCATCCTCCTCTCTCCCTCTCCAAAGTGCTGGGATGACAGTGTGTGCCCCTGCCCCCAGCTTTTTCTCCTCTGTCTCAGCAGCGTCTTCTTTCCCCAACCCCCACTCCCCCCAGGCCCCAATTACAATCCTTTATCTGTTTTGCTTGGGAAGGGTGTGGGCGTGCCACTATGAACCTGTGAAGTCCAGATGGCCATTTGCAGGATTCAATTCTTTCCTTCTGAGGCGTGGATTGAACTCAGGTCATCAGGCTTGATGGCAAGTGCCTCTACCCACTGAGCCAGGCCCAGGCTCTGCACCTAGGTTTTTATGGGGGTGCTGTGAGAGATCCAGCTCAGGCCCTCTCTCCTATAGGGCGAGCGTTGTACTGACTGAGCCATTTTCCCAGCCCTTGTGTGCTTATTTCTGTCAGTCTTTGTCTTGCTTGTTTTGAAAGTCTGTTGTTAGGAGTGTACAGTTTAGTGTCGTTATATGTTCTTGGATAACTGACTTCTTTGTCATTGCAAAAAGTCTCACATGCCTTTAATACCACTGCTAGGGAGAAAAAGGCAGGCCAGCCTAGTCTACACAGTGAGTTTCAGGGCAGCTACATAGCAGGATCCTGACTCAAGAAAAAGTCTGTTTACATTTACATTTATTGATTGATTGAGATGAGCTCTTACTGTATAGCCCTGGCTGGCTTTGAACTTTTGATCCTCTTGACCCAGCCTCTTGAGTGCTGGGATTACAGCAGCATTTCACAATGGCCCACCACCCCTATGATCGTTAGTACTCTGAGGTGTGCTGGTCTGAAGGAGTATAACTCAGGCTTCTGCTCTGTGTCCTCACATTAGATCTTGTTCTGTCCGGCTTTCCATCCAAGTCTTCAGATTTAAAGTTGATCTATGTAACTGACCCTTGTTTTAATTCACTTAAGTAATCTCTGGGGTTTTTTTATATTTAGGAGGTTGGGGCGAGGGCTGCAGAGACGGCTCAGTCGGGAAGAGTGCTCCAGGGGACCCTTCCTCAAACTCATTTCAGTGGCTCGCAATCATTTGTGACTCCAATCCCAGAGCATAGGATGCTCTCTCCTGGCCTCTGCAGTCACCTGCATACATGTGGCACACACACACACACACACACACACACACATACACACACCATTCAGAAAACTAAGTCTTTAAATGGTGTATTTGGTTATTACTTACATTTAGATTATGGACATTATTTAGCTTAAATTCTACTGTCTTGCTTTGCTAGTAGGTCCTATTCACTGTACTTGCTATTGCTTTCCATGCCTCCCCACTCTTGCTCTTTCTGGGTTTAAGTGACCATTTTAATATGCATTTTATCTCTTCCACTGACCTTATATCCTATTTTAAAAGTAGACTTAAGTGACAGACCAGAATTTTTTTTAATGATTTATTTATTTTTATGGGCATTGGTGTTTTGCCTGCATAGTTGTTTGTGTGAGGGTACCTGATCCCCTAGAACTGGAGTTACAGACAGTTGTGAGCCACTGTGTAGGTGCTGGGAATGAAGAGCAGCCAGGGCTCTTAACTACTTGCTGAGCGGTTTCTCCGGCCCCAGGTAAGCTACTAGAATTCTTACCTACATTCCATTGAGCAAAAGCTTGGCCCACCCACAGTATCCCTGAAGCATTGTCTGGAAGAGGCTGAGATGTTGCTTCCTTCAAAGAAATCGTTGAGGATGCTTTGTTTAAAATATCCTGAATTCTAATTTAAATGAAATAGAATGTGACAATTTTATTTATGCAGAAATGTTCATTTGTAACCAGAAGATGAGTTCACACAAGATATGAAGTATTAAGTCTGAGTGAGTTAAAATTCTGCCCTATAACTTTTTATTCCATGTACTGTGTGTGTGTGTGTGTGTGTGTGTGTGTGTGTGTGTGTGTGTAGGTCAGAGCGCAGCCATGGGAAGTCCATTCTCTCCTCTGCCATCTGGGACCTAGGGATTGGACCTGGGTGAGTACACTTGGTGACCAGTGCTTTTACCCACTGACCCACCCCATCGACCTATGTTCTGCTTTTATTGCTTATTTTATTTCATGAATATGATGTGTATGCCAAAATGTATGTCTGTCTACCATATGCATGCTGTGCCCAAAAGGACCAGAAGAGGGTGGTAGATCCCCTGGGAGAGGAGTTGCAGACAGTTGGAAGCCGCCATGTGAGCGCTGGGAATTAAACCCGAGTCCTCTGGGAGAATGGCCAGAGCTTTTAACCACTGAGCCCCTCTGTGGTCTGTATTTTTAAGAAATAAAATGTCGGCATAAAGAAAGATCTAATGAAGTCATAAGTTACTCACCTTCATTCTCCTGAAAAAGAAGTAGCCAAAAACTGTGGAATTCTGCCTTCTGGAAAAATTCTAGGAAGTTTCCCTTCTAGAAAAATGTATTTGTGTCTGAAGGGGTCAGAGTGCTTCGATAAACTTTGGAATTGTACTCTAGAACAACATGGATGTTCTCCTCCACTTTAAAATGTGCTTCTCACTTCAGAGGACTTGCTGACTCCTTTGAGAGTGTTCAGATCTCTCAGCAAAATTCCTTCCCCTCCCTGGTCTGCCTATACAGTACAATCAAAACTCTTGCCTTTCACTTATTGTTTAAGCAGCCCCAGATCTCTGTCACACCCAGGACCAGTTCTGAGTCTTGTCACATGCCCCAGCTCCTGTGCCTTAGTGTGACAAAGTCGCAGACTCTTCACTGTTCAGAGGAAGCTGAGATGCTGCGAGCCAGCTGGCTGATTTAATGAACACAGTGCCTGGAACGTGTTCAACACAGATCTTTCCACACACAACACAAACAACGCTCAAATTGAGATCATAAATACCGGATAAATCTGTTGGTGGGGGGACTTTGACACTAATGTGAAACTATCCTGACATAAGGAGCTCAAGCAATTTGTGATTTGAAAGACAGGTCTCTCTCACTTGTGCTTTTAAAAAGAGACAAAGTGTTTAACAGTAACTAATTCCAAAGGATCTACCATCCAGTCCTCCCTTATTCCTCCAGGTTCAAAATCTCCCTCTAACAACAATATCCTTCTGGGTTAGTAAAATTCCTATCTATAAGCAAGCCTTCGATATTTTCCTTGATGACCTCATTTTCACGCATACTCCCTTTAACACCACACTTGGTTGTACATCTCCAAGAGAGTTATCTCATTCCTCCCAAGTCCAAATTCTCTCAATAGTAGGAAACGGTCCTGCTAGATCACGCTCGGTTTGCTCACTCTTGTCCTCTGGCTCCCATGCTCTCGATGGTTCCCACTCACTCAGCTGGATGCTCAGAATTGGCTCCAGCTGCAGATTTCCCGAATCCTACGTTCCTTCCAGTAGACAGACCGCTATGCTGAAGTATCTTAAAATGAAGATTTAAAAATTCCCATCTTCGATGGTAATAACTGTGTTAATTTGTTGAAAGAGAGAAGTAGTGGAGTGTTTATACTAGACCAGCGGTACGACCCCCCGTGGAACCGTCGGTTTGGACGTGGCCAGCCCGTGTGTGTCGCCCAGTGGCTTTGGTGCTTGAGAAGCAGCCTGGGGTTCAACAAGGTCAGGCTTTCTCTGAAGTTTCTGTCTCCTTCCGTGGCAACTTTGAATTTTACTATTTGTAAAACTTCCACATCCTTGAAAAAAAAAATCATCATGTAAATATTACATGTTGTCTTGCTTACAGATACAGGGATATAAGTGAGGTTTTAGACGAACACAACTTCCATTTTTCAGACAGTATCGAGTCCCAGAGGAAAACACCCCCCAGCCCGTGAGCACATGCGCACGGCCCCTCCTACACGCAAGTCTTTTCAGCGTTCTTTGGTGTAAGCAGATTGCCAGGGCCTTGGCACTCCCAAGGGGCCGTTCTCAGGTGCTCTACGGGATGGTTCTCATTTCTCTGTAATAGTTTATACTCTATAAAAGATAAGCCCTCTATCAGCCATCCTTTCCTCTTGATAGCAAGGATGCTTCTTAACGTACTCCCAAAGAAACAAGAATCAACTTAGATCCATTTCAATCCTGCCCATTTAGACACAAAGTTCCCTACTTCAAGGATACCAACAGAGCTCTTGTAGTCACTCAGCCCCCCAACCCCCCAGCATCTTCTCCAGAGACAATAGCCCTTTTCAGTGCTGGCCAACTTGAGGAAGAGCATTTTCTCTCCGTGATAAGGATGGGGAGGAGGGAAAAAGAAAAAAAAACAACTTGAGGTTTGATTCTGTTGTTCTAAATAAATAAATAAATAAATAAATAAATAAATGTAAAGGAGTATTTAACACATCTGGTTCCTTCCTTCCACACACTTTAAGTTTTCATCCTAAAATAAAGCATGTTATCACATTCTCACATGGTCGAATGTTTTCAACGTTTATAGGCTGCAACGTTCTGGTGGAATCCTTCCTCAAGCGAGAAAGGCAGCCCTTGGTCAACGCTCAGCCACACAGGACTGTGTCCATATTAACAATGGGCACCTGCAATAGATTGGACCAGGAATGTCTTCCAAGACTCACATGTCACGACTTGAACCTTGATGGTGCTCTTGGGAGTTGGTAGGAAACTTAAAGAGACTAGCTATGGTGGGAGCTGTGGAGGGTGTCTCTGGGACCCTTGTCTACAGAGCTATCTTGTTTGCAACCCAGCCAGGAGGTGACTGGTTTCATCTCGTGTTGTTGCTAATGAGCTGTCTTCCTACAGGCCTAAGAACAGAAGACAACTGGACTGTGAACTGAAACCTCCGAAGCCCAAACCTTTCTCCTTTCCGATAGATTATCTCGTGTACGTTCTTAGGCCACAAAGTGTTTAACACAACTATGTGATATTCTGTGAAGTGGAAACTTAGGGGTTCTTTGCAAAGTCAGTTGTGTTGGATGGTGTTTTGCTGGGGCAAACACCTGAAGGAGTATTTTCCTGAAGCAGACACAGGTAAAAGGCTAAGGTAGACTTGTGAAGGAAACATTGAGCTGACAGACACAGGAGAGAGGATGTTCTGATAAGCATGCATGTGAAAGGACACATGATGAAAGGATCTTTGCTAACA
>JADRCD010175864.1:0-16283 GCA_019843815.1 Montemys delectorum | reverse complement strand
GGAAATTGGACATAGTTCTACCAGAGGACCCAGCCATACCACTCCTGGGCATATACCCACAAGATGCTCCATCATGTAATAAGGACACATGCTCCACCATGTTCATAGCAGCCTTATTTATAATAGCCAGAAACTGGAAACAACCCAGATGTCCCTCAACAGAGGAATGGATACAGAAAGTGTGGTACATCTACACAATGGAGTACTACTCAGCTATTAAAAACAATGAATTTATGAAATTCTTAGGGAAATGGATGGATCTGGAGAGTATCATCCTGAGTGAGGTAACCCAATCACAAAAGATCACACATGGTATGCATTCTTTGATAAGTGGTTATTAGCCCAGAAGTTTGGAATACAGGAAGAACGACCCACAAACCACAAGAAACTTTAGAAGAAGGAAGACTAAAAGGTGGACATTTCATTCCTTCTTAAAAAGGGGAATCAAACACCCACAGAAGGAGTGGCAGAGATTAACTATGGAGCAGAGACGGAAGGAAGGACAAGCATATAGCTATCTCCTAAGAGGCTCTGACAATACCTGACTAATACAGATGTAGAGGCTCACAGCCATTCATTGAACTGAGTACACGGTCCCCAATGAAGGAGTTAGAGAAAGGTTCTATGGAGCTGAAGGGTTTGCAGCCCCTTAGGCATCTAACTTCTTAAGTTCTTTGTATATATTGGATATTAGCCCTGTATCGAATGTGAGATCGGTAAAGATCTTTTCCCAATCTATTGATTGCCATTTTGTCCTATTAATTGTTTCCTTTGCCTAACAGAAGCTTTGCAATTTTATGAGGTCCCATTTATTTATTTTTGATCTTAGAGCATTAGCCATTGGTCTTCTGTTCAGGAAATTTCCCCCTGTGCCCATGTATTCACTCGAGGCTTTTCTTCACTTTCTCTTTTGTTAGATTCAGTGTATCTGGTTTTATGTGGAGGTGATCCACTTGGACTTGAGCTTTGTACAGAGAGATAAGAATGGATCATTTTGCATTCTTCTACATGTGGACCAAAACCATTTGTTGAAAATGCTGTCTTTTTTCCACTGGATGGTTTTAGCTCCTTTGTCAAAGATAAAGTGACCATAGGTGTGTGGGTTCATTTCTGGGTCTTAATTCTATTCCATTGATCCACCTGCCTGTCTCTGTACCAATACTATGCAGTTTTTATCATTATTGCTCTGTAGTACAGCTTGAGGTCAGGGATGGTGATTCCCCCAGAAGTTCTTTCATTGTTGAGAATAGTTTCTGGTATCCTGGGTTTCTTTTTTATTCCAAATGAATTTGAGAATTGCTCCTTCTAACTCTATGAAGAATTGAGTTGGAATTTTGATGGGGATTGCACTGAATCTATTATAGGTTGCTTTCGGCAAGATGGTCATTTTTACTATATTAATCCTGACAATCCATAAGCATGAATCTTTCCATCTTCTGAGATCTTCTTTGATTTCTTTCTTCAGAGACTTGAAGTTCTTTTCATACAGATCTTTCTTTCACTTATTTGGTTAGAGTCACACCAATATATTTTATATTGTTTGTGACTACCATGAAGGGTGTCATTTCCCTAATTTCTTTCTCAGCCCATTTATCCTTTGAGTATAGGAAGGGTACTGATTTGTTTGAGTTAATTTTATAACCGGCTGCTTTGTTGAAGTTGCTTATTAGCTGTAGAAGTTCTCTAGTGGAATTTTTGGGGCTACTTAAGTATACTATCATATCATCTGCAAATAGTGATATTTTGACTTTTTCCTTTCTAATTTGGATCCCTGTGACCTTCTTTTGTTGTCTAATTGCTCTAGCTAGAACTTCAAGTACTATATTAAACAGATAGGGAGAGAGTAGGCAGCCTTGTCTAGTCTCTTATTTTAGTGGGATTGATTCAAGTTTCTCTCCATTTAGTTTGATGTTGCTACTGGCTTGCTGTATATTCCTTTCACTATGTTTATGTATGGGCCTTGAATTCCTGATCTTTCCAAGACTTTTAACTTGAAGGGATGCTGAATTTTGTCAATTGCTTTTTAAGCATCTAATGAAATGATCATGTGGTTTTTTTCTTTGAGTTTGTTTATTTAGTGGATTACATTGATGGATTTCCTCATATTGAACCATCCTTGCATCCCTGGGATGAAGCCTACTTGATCATGATGGATGATCGTTTTGATGTGTTCTTAGATTCAGTTTGGAAGAACTTTATTGAGTATTTCTGCATCAATATTCATAAGGGAAATTGATCTGAAGTTCTCTTTCTTTGTTGGGTCTTTGTCTGATTTTGGTATCAGCATAACTATGGCTTCATAGAACAAATTGGGTAGTGTTCTTTCTGTTTCTATTTTGTGGAATAGTTTGAAGAGTATTGGTATTAGGTCTTCTTTGAAGGTATAATAGAATTCTGCAATAAACCCATCTGGTCCTGGGCTTTTTTTTTGGTTGGGAGACTTTTAATGACTGCTTCTAATTCTTTAGGGGTTGTGTGACTGTTTAGATGATCCTGGTTTAACTTTGGCATTTGGTATTTGTCCAGAAAATCATCCATTTCATCCAGATCTTCCAGTAGTGTTGAATATAGGCTTTTCTAGTAGGGTTTGACTAATTTTTTTGATTTCCTCAGTTTCTGTTGTTATATATCCCTTTTGATTTCTGATTTTTTAATTTGGATCATGCCTCTGTCCCCTCTGGTTAGTCTGGCTAAGGATTTATCTCTCGTTGAATTTTTTTTCAAAGAACCAGATCCTGGTTTTGTTGATACTTTGTATAGTTCTTTTTGTTTCTAGTTTGTTAATTTCAACCCTGAGTTTGATTATTTCCTGCTGTCTACTCCTCTTGAGTGTATTTGCTTCTTTTTGTTCTAGAGCTTTCAGGTGTGCTGTCAAGGTGCTCATGAATACTCTCTCTAGTTTCTTTTTACAGGCACTCAGAGCTATAAGTTTTCCTCTTAGCATTGCTTTTATTGTGTCCCATAAGTTTGTGTATGTTGTGCCTTAATTTTCATTAAGTTCTAAAAAGTCTTTATTTTATTTCTTTATTTCTTCCTTGGCCAAGTTTTCATTGAGTAGGTATTGTTCAGCTTCCAAGTGTATGTGGACTTTCTGTTGTTTTTGTTGCTATTGAAGACCAGCCTTAGTCCATGGTAATCTGATAGGATGGATGGGATTATTTTAATCTTTTTCTATCTGTTGAGGCCTGTTTTGTGACTGATTATATGGTCAGTTTTGGAGAAGGTACCATGAGGTGCTGAGAAGAAGGTATGGGTATATTCTTTTGTTTTAGGATGCAATGTTCTATAGATAGCTGTTAAATTCATTTGGTCCATAACTTCTGTTATTTTCAATATGTCTCTGTTTAGTTTGTGTTTCAGTGATCTGCCCATTGAGTGGGGTGTTGAAGTCTCCCACTATTATTTTGTGATGTGCAATGTGTGCTTTCATCTTTAGTGAAATTTCTTTTATAGATATGGGTACCCTTGCATTTGGAGTATGAGCATAGATGTTCAGAATTGAGACTTCATCTTGGTAGATTTTTCCTTTGATGAGTATGAAGTATCCTTCCTCATTATTTGATGTTTTGGTTGAAAGTCAATTTTATTTGATATTAGAATGGCTACTCCAGCTTGTTTCTTGGGACCATTTGCTTGGAAAACTGTTCTCCAGCTCTTTACTTTGAGGTGGTATCTGTCTTTGACACTGAAGTATGTTTCCTGTATGCAGCAAAATGCTGGGTCCCTAGTCTGATAGTCTATGTCTTTTTTTTTTCACTGAGAAATTGAGTCCATTAATGTTAAGAGATATTAAGGAATAGTGATTATTGTTTTCTGTTATTTTTGATGTCATTTTTATGTTTGTGTGGCTTCTTTTGAGTTTGTTGAAAGAACATTACTTTCTTGCTTTTTCTAGGATGTAGTTTCCCTCCTTGTGTTGGCATTTTCCATTATCCTTTGTAGGGCTGGATTTGTAGAACGATACTGTGTAAATTTGATTTGTTCCTATCATGGAATATCTTGGTTTCTCCATCTATGGTGATTGAGAGGTTTGGTGGGTATTGTAGCCTGGGCTGGCATTTGTAGTCTCTAAGGTCTGAATGACATCTGCCCAGGATTTTCTAGTCATAGTCTCTGGTGAGAAGTCTGATGTAATTCTGATAGGTCTGCCTTTGTATATTACTTGACCTTTTTCCCTCACTGTTTTTAGTATTCTTTCTTTGTTTTGTTCACTTGGTGTTTTGACTATTATGTGAAAGGAGAAATTTCCTTTCTGGCCTAATCTACTTGGAGTTCTGTAGGCTTCTTGTATGTTTATAGACATCTCTTACTTTAGGTTAGGGAAGTTTTCTTCTATAATTTTGTTGAAGATATTTACTGACCCTTTAAGTTGGAGGTCTTCACTCTCTTCTATACCTATTATCCTTAGGTTTGGTCTTCTCATTGTGTCTGATTTCCTGGATGTTTTGGGTTAGAAACTTTTTGTATTTTGCATTTTCTTTGATTGTTGTGTCAATGTTTTCTATGGTATCTTCTGCACCTGATATTCTCTCTTCTATCTCTTATATTCTGTTGGTGATGCTTGCATCTATGGCTCCTGACTTCCTTCCTAGGTTTTCTATCTCCAGAGTTGTCTTCCTTTGTAATTTCTTTATTGTTTCTACTTCCATTTTTAGATCCTGGATGGTTTTGTTCAATTCCTTCATCTGTTTGGTTGTGTTTTCCTGTAATTCTTTAATGAATTTTTGTGTTTCCTCTTTAAGGGCTTCTACCTGTTTACCTGTGTTCTCCTGTATTTCTTTAATAGAGTTATTTATGTCCTTCTTAAAGTCCTCTATCATCACCATGAGATATGAGTTTTAAATCAGAGTCTTGCTTTTCCGGTGCATTGGGGTATCCAGGACTTACTGTGGTGGGAGAACTGGGCTCTGATGACTCCAAGTAGCTTTGGTTTCTTTTGGTAAGGTTCTTGCCCTTGCCTCTTGCCATCTGGTTATCTTTGGTGTTAGCTGTTCTTGCTCTCTATGACTGTGATTTGTCCCTCCTGCAAGCCTATGTATCAAAACTCCTGTGGGACCAGTTATCCTTGGGAGGAATATGGGTATGGAGCACTGTGGCACAGGATCAGCTCTGGGCACAGATAGAAACTGGAAGGATCCCGTCTGAGGCTGCTCCTTGGTTCCTGTGTCCTGAGGCTTCCAGGCTGGTCCCTCTGAGCATAAGTGGTGGCCTTACCTGTGCTCACAGGCTTTTCAGCACCCCTGTGAGACCAGCTTTCTCCTGGTGGTCCTTGGGTATGGAGCGCTGTGACACAGGATCAGCTCCCAGTGCAGATGGAAACTGGAAGGCTAGGCTACCATGTTGATGAGATTACTGTCTGTATCCTTCTTGGCATTTCTAGGAGATACAATCTCATAGAAAACCTCCTGCTACTCTATCTCTTACAATTTTCCAAACCCCTTTTCCCGAAATGATTCCTGACTAATAAGGTATAGAAATTGTGTTGAAGCTATATCATTTGGAATAGGGCACCCCAAGGTCTCATGTTTTCTACATTTTGATTGGTTTTGGTTTTCTGTAAAGGTTTCTATCTAATGCAAAGAGAATTCTTTTTGGTGAAAGGGGTGAGACCTACCCTTATTCTTGTGTATAAGGATAAACATTTAGAATGCAGTTAATGCTGGTTTAATAAAGTGGCAGTTGTAGGTTCTCCTCCAAGATTCGTACTACTAGCCCTTTGTAGTTGGCTAGGTTTTCAGCACCAGACATGCTTGCCCTCTTGTTAATGGGCCTTAGGTCTAATTAATGAGCTGTTGATTACTGCTAAGGTATGTGTGTGACTATTCCACCATTAGTGTGCCATGTCCACCATTAGTGTGCCATGTTTTTGAGTAGCTATATTTTAAATATCAGAGCATGGAAATGTCCTCCAGTGAGTCTGTTTAACCAGAGTGTCTGCTTGTTCTCTCTTTATGGACCAGATGGAGCCAAGTGCTGACTCTTCCTAACCTGTTGCTCTGAAGGTGGAGATGGGAGCACAGGGGAAATGTGTCATTTTTGGGATCTCGATATGCTGATGCGTTAAAATGAAAACACTATTATGTGAGGTTTAGCCATCCCAGTTCAAAATTTAGACAGTGAATCCAAATTAAGTTGCTATTTAAATTCTAAGTGATGATAATAATTGAGAAATTAAGCCAATTGGGAGTTGATAGCCAGAAATGGAGTAGATGATTAGATACAGAGTTGATCACTAGAAAACTTAGGATACTGCTGCTTGGGTAGAGCATGCTAAGATCATTCAAAGGCTTCCTGTTACTATATTTGATTTCATTTTTAAAGATTTTATATTAATTTTATTTTAAAATTCCTCCTCTGTATTGTGTACATGTGTGTATATGTATGTATGTGTATATGTGTGTGTGTGTGTGTGTGTGTGTGTGTGTGTGTGTGTGTGTAGGGTGTAGGTGCCACAGATTCAGGAAGATGGTTGAGATCTTCTGGAATTAGAGTTACACATAATTGTGAGCTGCCTGAAATGGGTGCTGGCAACTGAACTGGGGTCCTCTACAAAAAGCAGATTGCATTTTTAACTGGTGAGCCATTTCTCCAGACTAAACTGGCACAGGTTCTAGCTTTTACATTGTGTCTCTCTCATGAACAAGATGCTTATTTAAAGCACCTTAAAAGCACACAAATTCTTTGAGGGCAATAATCTTGAGCCATCTTTTGCCTTGATGAATTTTGACATGCAAGAGATGCTTTTATGTAGTAAATTGAAGACAGATAAGAATCTCCTAGTTCTGACTTCAGTACGGCTGTAGGGATTTATTGCCTATTTCTTGTGGATGCTCCTTCAAAAGGGGATACAATCTCACTTGGCATTTAAACAGTAATATCTGGTGGCCACATAATTTGATGCTAGGAAAATAAAACTATGCAGTCTGAAATCTTAACTGATGGGCCATTTTTCTCTATTACTTCTATGCATATGATTTTTCAACTGACCAGTACTAGTCATAATTCCAAGCTACATTTTAAATATTTAAACAAGATTATCTAAGTTAATAGATCTCTTTCTTTAGATTCTCTTATCAGGGCTTCTGTAAGATTTAGGCTACTATGGGGCTGGAGAGATGACTCAGCTGTTAAGAGCACTGACTGCTTTTCCAGAGGTCCTGAGTTCAATTCCCAACAACCACCTGTAATGGGATTTGATGCCCTCTTCTGGTATGTCTGAAGACAATTGCAGTATGCTCATATAAAAATATTTATTTATTTATTTATTTATTTATTTATTTTTACAGGGTTTCTCTGTGTAGCCTTGGCTGTCCTGGAACTCACTCTGTAGACCAAGCTGGTCTGGAACTCAGAGTTCTACCTGCCTCTGCCTTCCAAGTGCTCAGATTATAGGCGTTTGCCATCACCACCTGGCTTAAACTATTTATCTTAAGATGTTCATTAACATATGACGACCTTTGATAATGAAGGAAAAATACAAGGGGGTTACCCCATGACAATTTTAGCCTATCCAGCAGGAAGTAAATTTAGGACTAGTCACTGAAATAGTAAAACTTTATTGTACGGAATCAACTTTTAACTTAACATTCTAAATTTTCTTAATAAATTCAAGTCACTATCTTAAATATTTTGACAATGTGAAGACAAAAGGTAGTAGTATAAATGTGAAAATTCCAGGACAGACTAGCATTGGATAAAGGACTTTAAAGACATGTAACTATCAGATTATTTGGCTTTTCAATATTATTACTGTTTAAATGCCAAGGAGGTCTCTGCCCTCTTTAGTAAAGGCACTCATAAGAAAAGACACTACTATATATTCAGTGACTACCTTGATGCCTATTGCAGAGTAAGATTTTTATTCACTTGTTTATTTATTTTGTATATTTATGATTCTATATATTTCAATGTACACACACACATACATACTCACTAATATACAAGTTTTATATAGAGGTTCCAGGACAACTTGCAAGAACTAGTTCTCCATAAAGTATTCTAGAAGACTGTAGCAGTATATGAAATCCTTCAACATTATTTTTGAATTGTAATCCAGATCTTAGTGTCTTGACTATTCCTTAGGGGAAATCCTACACAATTATTCAGTTCTGAGTTTTCTCAAGGCATTTCTGTTTTACCTGCAATTACATCCCCATTTTCCTCCATCATGCTCTCTTCCCAGAGGGAACAATTACCTCACACAACTATTCTGTGGCTTTATCTCTGTGACAGTAGAGATGTTCTGCAGTAATGTATATCTCTGTGCCAAGGGCTGTGCTTGATGATGCATAATAAAAAGACTTCGTGACTGTTGGATTGCATGGCATTGAAAGAGGCAAGGACAAACTATGGTAAGGTTTTGCTCATCAGCTAGTAATTAGTGTGAGACAATTTTAAAAGCTTTTTTCATTTTATTTTTATTTTATCGTATGGTAGTTTTGTCTGCAGGTATGCCTGTGCACCATGTAAATACAATACCCATAGAGGTGAGAAGATGGTGCTGGATTCCTTGAGCTGGAGTTACAACTTTACACCTGGGATGATTGTGAGCTGCCATGTGGGTGCTGGGAATTGAATCCAAGATCCGTGGTAGAAAGACACTACTCTTACCCATGGAGCCATCTCTCTAGCCCAATAATAATACTCATTGAAAGTTTCATATGATATATTTTAAACATATTCACCCCTCCCCCAAAATTTCTATAGCCACTCTCTCCACTCTTCCATCCCTTCCTATTCAACTGCAAATTTTCTTTTCTTTTCTTTTCTTTTTTCTCCACCACGTTCAGTTTGTAGGGCTCAACTAGTCTTGAGAATGGGGCCTGCTCTGACATGTGGTCTACCTATCAGATGTCATATCATTTAAGAAAATTGTCACTCCGTCTTCTAGCTGCTACCAAATGCTCCTTACCTGGTGATAGGATATTGTGCTCATCTTCCTCACTTTATCCTGAGATTTTGTTTGATGGAGCTTCTGCATGCTGTCACAATCTCTGTGAATTCACATGTACATCTGCTCTGTTGTTGGAAAACATATTTTCCTTGATGATATCAACCACTTGACTACTTCTGGCTCATAATTTTAAACCCCCTCTTCCAAAAAGATCCCTGAGCCCAGAAGGGAAGTATACAGTATGTATATTAAGATTGAGTATTCGACAGTCCCTTTTTCTAGCATGTTTGCCAACTGGAGACCCTTCTGTTAGTTGCCATCTAATTAAAGGAGAAGTTACTTTGATAATGGTTGGAAGATTCTATGATAGGTGAAAATAAAAACTTTGGTACTAGGAACAGGTTACCTCCTTTTTGTTTGTTGGCCAATGGGTTCATTACAGGCTATTGTTCATACTTTTGACTGCCCTCAGGACTTGACATTAAGACTCTATTGCTGAAGACATTATATGCTTGAATACACAACATGGAAAAATCAAGTTGATATTCACACAAAGCTCCATTCTTACTAGTCTTAGTGGTGCTGGAAGGTATTATGCACACTGCCTTAGGGGAGGATAGCTCTTCAAGCTACAACAATTATGGCTTGACACAGTACACCTACAGATTTAATAGTGGCACAAACATAGTGTGAGTAACCAATCACTTTAAAAAAAATTGAATCTAAGGCTTGCTTATGAAATTGAATCCATACTTGGCACTATTAAAGGGCCAAGAATGTGTGTCTAGATAGGTCAGAGGCCTTCAAGGAGAATACAATTATATTATTCTGCTAAATGGCCATTATATGAAAATGATATAATTCTTGTTGGACATCTGTTTTCTAAACTCTGAAAGCCATACACTTTACATTGACATTTGAAGTTAAATCTTGTGTCTTCATCTTCTTTTTAGAGTTAAGATGAAAACTCCCATATGCTTCCCCTCCTTTTTTTGAGTCACAGTTTTCACTTTTAAAAAAAATTCTCCATTTGTGGACTTTTGTTGCTACGTAAGTTAAAATAAAGAGCAGTATGAGCATGTGCTTGCTTCCCTGACTTTCTGTGTATAGTAAGTAGGACATTATAAGGCCAACTTTGCCTCAAACACCCTGACCACTGCTATTCTCCTGTGCCCTAATCATGCCTAGGATCTTTCAAAGATTTATAGGAAGCTATAAATTTGAAGTGATTTGTATCATAAATTCTGCCCCCAACCTCACTTTTTTTTTTCGAGACAAGGTTTCTCTGTATAGCCCTGGCTGTCCTGGACTTACTCTGTAGACCAGGCTGGCCTCAAACTCAGAAATCCGCCTGCCTCTGCCTCCCAAGTGCTGGGATTAAAGGTGTGCACCATCACACCCGGTCCAACCTAAACTCTTTTCTATTTTCTCTCTCTTTAAATTGAATTCTATATTTTCATTCCAAGGAGTGATTCTATTTGACTGCATGTTCTTATAAAACTTTCTAGTTTTCATTTGGACTATAGCTTTTATATTTAGATATTGGCATATGATCTTTCTATTTTCTGTTCTGTGCTTGAGTGAGGTTCTTGATGTCTCTCATTTAATAATCCGACTGTAGGATGATCAGGGTACAAAGGATATTCAAATAAATTTCATTAGTATGCAATGGGAAGGACAGTAAAAACACTAATTACCCATACAATCCCTTTGCTTTCAGATTTAGATGTATTTGGTGTCTTGAGACTAGCAAACACTGTCTAATGTGAATTCTAATATAAAGCTCCCTAAGGAAAAACATTCTATGAGGATAAGAGGATAATAGATAACTCTTAATGCAGTTCTAAATCAATGAAAACGAACTAATAAATAAAGTGAATCCTGAGTTACATAAAAGTTTTCTCTTTTAAGGATTTTTGACAAAATGCAGCACACATTATCCTGATTCTACCCAATCGCTTCCTGATGGTTTTGACCATGAAATGGTATTTCTATCCTATGATTTTTCCCTATAAAATGAGCCAGAAATGATTGATCAACAAGATATGGATTTTATAGCATGCACTTTGACTCCTAAATAAGAGTGAAGATGATTTTATTTGTTCTATTTTCCAATAGTGCACACACATTCTAGAAGCATCCACATGGTGAGACTTTTGGGATTTCTACTGAAACATGAATCATATGTCACTCACTCTTTTGTCAAAATCTTCTAGAACTTTCTGGCACAGAAGAAACTAAATTCTTCAAAGTAACTACAGAGCTCTACAAATTGCAACCCCACCAATACCTCTGATCTACATCCTGCTAGTTTACCCGTCACTTGCTCCTGTCTAGTGCCTGCTAGTGTCTACTCTGATATTCAAAGCCAAGAAGCCATGAATCTTTGCATTTGTGTTGATCTTCAGATATCAGACTCTTTTAAATCTCTAATGTCGATTTACAGGGATATTTGCCCCACTCTATCTTAAATAGTTTCTCCCTGGACTGACAGTGTTATTATTCTTTGTTGTCTTGTTTTTGTTCATAACAAGACACCACCTGACAGGTACATTTTACCCTGTAAGGAAAAGCAAGGACTCTAAAGGCTTTGGGTTTAAAGTCATCTCTTTGCTTTACATTGTGACGTTGGGGAAGCTATTTAACTCCTCTAGATATGTTCCTTGCTCTAAAATGGTATTCTCAACAAGAATTAAGCATTTTTTTTTAATCTGCTTGTAAGAATGTAAATTTCATAAGGACATTTTTTTTTTTCTGTTTTTAAAACCACTTTCTCCTTAACAGAATTGTTTCTTGTTTTCAACATTTATTTATTTAGTTTAGGTGTGTCAACGGCTAATAACAGTTTTCGTCTCCTAAAAAACAATCATGAATGCTTTATGAGAGCTACCTGTAGACACTTCCTTTCTTAAAAAAATACTTATTTTTATTCCTTATTTACCTCTTTAATATTCAGGAAAAATAAGTATAGTTTTAGCATATATGTAGAGTCCTAGTGATTATTGATATTGAGATTTGTCCACTAACACTTCTATTTAAATTTTTACCATTTGTGCTGCTGTATTTTGTTAGGTTTTGATACAGCTGCTAGAAAACACAAATTACCTGTTTTTCCATTGACCTCAAAGAATTTTTTGTTTGTTTTGCTTTCTGGGTTTTTTTTTTTTAAATTGAGAGTCTAGAATTTTAAAGATGAATCTGGGCAAATAGTCATTAATGTCAAATCATCTAGAAAATGCCAGTTATATAATCATATAACCTCAGATTTCTCAACGATGGAGCAGGAAGAATAGTACTTACCTTAAAGGGATTTAACCTCATTATGTAAGATCATCTATCTGATGTGAATAGCCAGAATTTACCACATGATAGCATTCACTAATTTTATCTGTTGTTATTACCTTGAAGGGTAATACAGAAATGGGGAAATTCATTTAAACATAGAGAAAATTATAGCTAAGTTAGAGAAATGATGACACGTGGTATGTAAACTGGGAATCATAACTAATTCTGTTTGACTAGGGAGCAAACATTTATATAGGAGATGGAGTAATATAAGTGACATTTTTATATATTTACTTGTTCTTCTTTCCTTCCTTCCTTCCTTCCTTTTCTTTTTCTTTTAGTTTCCCTTTTTGAGACCAAGTGGCTAAGTTTATGTTATCATTGATGTAATAGACACTATGACCAAGACAACTTAGGGTTTATTAAACTTACACTTCCATATTGTTCATCATTGAAGGAAGTCAGGACAGGAACTCAAACAGGCTAGGAGCCCAGAAGTAGGAGCTAAGGCAGAGGCCATGGAGGGGAGCTGCTTAGTAGCTTGCTCATCATGGCTTGCTTACTTGCTTTCTTAAAGAACCCAGAACTGACCAATCAGAAGGAAAGCAGAAGTTAAGAAAAAAACCCAGTCAGTGGTGGCTTTACCCATAAAGGGCTGAGCCCTGCCATATCAATACAATTTACCCCTTGTCAGCTTGACACAAAACATTTCTATTTTTGAGAACCATGAGAAAGGTTTGATCTATGGATATCAACCTGCCTTGACATATCAAGTTGCAGTAGGACTAGGTGCATCTTCTCCTATTGTGGCCAGACAAGGCAGCCCAGTTAATGGAAAGGGATCCAATGGCAGGCAACAGGATACATAACACATTTTAAGGCATACCTTTCCATTTTTGTTGTTGGTCATCCCCAAGATCTTAGAGTATATAAGACACATAAACAAGACTTACTATGTAAGACTTAAAAGTTCCATATTCTTTAACAATTCAAACATCTTAAAAGTTTACTCTTTGAAGAAAAATCCAAAGTCTTTCTTTAAAATGCCAAATTTCTTTTAAAATTAAAAGTCTCTCAACTGTGGGCTTCTATAAAATGAGACTCAAGTTAAATACTTTCCTACTTTAAGAGAGAAGAACCAGGGCACGATCACAATCTGATCATAGAAAAACCACATTCCAGTAGTATAAATAATTTAATGTCCAATATCTGGGATTCACTCACCATCTCCTGGACTCCTCCAAGGGGCTTGGGTCACTTTTCTGGCTCAACCCTCTACAGCATACACAACTTGACTTCTAGGCCTGGACCAGCTCCAGTCCACTGTTGCTGCTGTTCTTGGTGGTTGTCCCATTGTACTGGCATCTCTGATGTGCTGGAATCTTCTACTGCAACTGGGCTGTACTTTCACTAATAGCCTTTCCCAGGCTCCCTTTGTGGTGCCAAGCCTCAACTTCTCTGCAGGACCACTTCATGCCTTCAAAAGCAGTACCGCCCAGGAGACTCTTACACATGACCAAGTTTGACTGCCAGCACAGTGTATAATCTTGGCCACCTCTGGACACAACTTGCATGTTCTGACTTTGAGGAAACATTTCTCAGAAGATTTCTCTTCAGTGATGCCGGCCTCTTGTTACTCACACCTAATTCTTCAGCCCCACCTGACCATCATCCATTGTCCCAGCAAAATACATGTTTTACTTCAGTGCTTCTGATCTCTTGTTAATCACAGCCTATGCTTCAGCTCCAGCTGATTAGGCACCACAGATTCTTTACACAAATGGCCTGGTAGAGTTTTTGCTTGCTTCCCTCTGGAACTTCACAACCCATGCTTCATAATCTGCATGGATCCCAATATTCTTATCTTTCAAGTCCTAAAGAATGTTTCACTGAGATTTCAATACTCAGTGGCTTCTCTAGACCAAAGCTCTAAAGCCTTTTCCAATCCTCCCCAAAAACAACATGGCCAGGTCTGTCATAGCTGTAGGCTTCTATCCTGGAACCAATTTGTCTTAGATTACTAAGGCAATGATGAAACACCATAAATAAAACAACTTGGGGGGGGAGGGATTTATTTGTTCTATTCTTCCATATCATCACTAATCACTAAAGAAAGTCAGGACAGGAACTCAAACAGGGCAGGAGCCTGGAGGCAGGAGTCGATGCAGAGGCCATGGAGGGGTTCTCCTTTCTGGCTAGTTCCTCAAGGCTTGCTCAGCCTAATTTCTTGTAGAACTCAGGACCACCAGGCCTGTGGTAGTCCTATCAACAGTGAGATGGGCCCTCTCACATCAATCACTAATTAAGAAAATGCCCCACAGGCTTGCCTATACCCTCATCTTATAAAGCCATTTTCCCAATTGAGGTTTTCTCCTTTTAGATAACTTTAAGTTGACATAAAAGTAGCCAGCTCACCAGCATCGTTTTACACTCCAGGCTGGCCTTGAATATGCTCCATTGCCCAGGATGAAAGAGAAATCATAATCCTTCTGCTCATTCTTCCAGATAGCTGGGACCGCAGGCATTCATCTCATTTACTTTAGTACAATATTAACATAATGTATATGTGTATAAGTAATTGCTTATTAAATGAGTTTAGGAAGGTAGTTAGGAGTATCCAGCATCAATACAATATTACTGAATCCATAAACACAGTCCTAAATGAGTGACATGTGTTAATCCCCAGTACTTGGCTCTTCCTCACAAACCTCTCCCTTTTCTGTCTCCCCCCTCCCCTTTCCCTGAGCAAGGTGTAGCCTTGGCTGGCCTGGGACTAACTATGTAGATCAGGCTGGCCTCTATCTCATAGAAATGCTCCTGTCCCTGTCTACTGAGTCCTGGGATTAAACATGGGAGCCACTGTGCTAAGCCTGAGAGCTTTCTTACATTCTGGGAGATTGGCTTTTTCTTTTTCTTTTCTCTCTTTCTCTCTCTTTTTATTTTTTTTTTAAAGAAAAAACCAACAGAAATGCTTCCTCTGTAATGCTCTCTACTTATGAAAAGATCCTGCTTGGACTCCATGGCTGGTCATCTTTTGGTATTTCCTTAGAGGCTCATGTAATTTTGATCTGGCTATGATGAGTTTATTTTGTTTTCATTATACACAGAGTATGAAAACCTCTTCATACCCTTTCTCTTATTAGGTGAAGAAGAGCAGCTAGCTAAGCCAGGCATCTAAAAATTCTTAGAATGAAGCTTGCATTGCTCTAATTGGCTATCTCCTTTACTTCACTTAAATCCTTATTTGGTACCTTAGCAGTGTCATATCACTGCTTCCTGCAGAGATAGAGAATGAGGCTGCCTTTTGTTTCCTCTCTCCACACCCCCACACACATCCGTGTGAAGACTTAAGGGTGTAAGAAACATCAGCTCCTCTGCTCACTTCTCTACATTCTACAGTGAAGAAGACAGCTCTGGTGATGTTAGAGTTTCTGGGGGTGGAATTATTCAATAGCAGGGCTTAAGCACAGTGAGCTCCTTCAGCTTTCCAGATGGTTCCGCAGCAGGAAAGAAAGGCTTAATACTGTTGAGCACCAGTGTCCTTACCCACCTTTCTCGATTTCTTTTTCTTTAGTTGTCTACCTTTGTTGTTGAATGCCGTATTTTAAAGGATTGTTTGCGAAAGCTGTTCTTTTCTGTCTGGTTCATTAGATCTTGGGTCTTAGTGAGGCTACCATGGTTTATTTATTTTAGGAATATTTACTAAGAACCTATTATGTACCAGGTTACATACAGACTAAAGAGATTAAAAAGACGCATTTCTCCCTTTATACATTTCTTTAAGACTGGAACAATTATGGGTCAGAGGTGTGACTGTAGGATGGCAACCACATCCTTCATTTGAGGCCCTGTCTTCCTGCTGGAGGTAGGCTCTATAATTTCCCTCTCCCTACTGTCAGTCATTTCATCTAAGGTCCCTCCCTTTGATTCCTGAGAGTCCCTTACCCCCCAGATTTCTGGTACATTCTGGAGGGCCCCGCCCCCCAACCTCCTATTTCCTGAGGTTGCCTGTTTCCATTCTTTCTGCTGGCCCTCAGGGTTTTGGTCCTTTTCTCCTCACCCAATACCAGATCAGGTTGCTCTCTTCCGCCCAACTCCCCCCCCC
>JADRCD010175859.1:0-10313 GCA_019843815.1 Montemys delectorum | reverse complement strand
AGGAGCTTAAAAACCACATCTGATTGGTTAACCCCATAGCTCAGAAGGTCAGAAATCTACAATGAATCTCATGGCGTCAAAACCAAGGTACACATAACCTGACCCAGGGAAGGATACATTATCCCTCTTTTCCGAGTTTCTGGAGACAGGACTTAAAATGGGTTTGAATTCATGGAGTCTTCTGCTCATCCCAGATAGAGGTAGGAGGCATAGACAAGTGAAGCCTCAATGTTCCCACCAGTAAAATGGGCTGTTGGCTGTTGAGCCTTAGCTGTGTGACTCAGTTTGGCCTTTATCTGCCCTTGGGCAAATGGGATGATTTCTTGGTATCTTGCTAATGAAAGGAAGGGAGAGACTATGATCGAAAGGTCACCAACATCTGTACATAATCACATGTGGCTCCAGCAGGATAGTGCATGTGCTGTATGGATTCGGGGAGGATTAGAGTAGTGCTGGACACAGTGACCTTCACCCAGAGTATCTGGTTATTTCCTCCCCTAATCCCCTCTCCCCTCTCCTGCTGTCCCCTTACCTCCCGTCCCCGCCCCTTCTAGTTTCCTTGTTACTAGGGAAGCCCCCAAGGCCTCCCACTCGCCAAGCCAGCCCCATCACTGGATCTCATTTCCAGCTCCCCTCTTCCCTTTTCTGTCCCTTAATGCGACAGGGTCTGCCTAAGTCACCAAGGCTGGCCTTGAGCTCACTCCTTAGCCCAGGCTGGCCTTGGACTCATTCTGTAGTCCATGCTGTCCTTGAGCTCTCTCCTTAGCCCAGACTGGCCTTAAGCTTGTGAACCTTTGCCCTCACCTTCCCCAGTAGCTAGAGTTATAGCCCTGTGCCACCACACCCAGCCTACTATTTTTCTCATTTCTAATTTTCTTATTTCTTTTCCTTTTCACTCTCCTCTCCCTCTGCTTTCTCCTCTTCCAGTTTTGTCTGATATAACTCATACCTCTCATGGTTTTATCCCTCTCACGCCTGATTTCAGACTCTCCAGATCAGAGCTTGAAGTTTTGTATCATGAATCTTACGATTCACGTGGGCCAGACACAGCAGTACTTGCGTGTAATCCCTGCACTTGGCAAGTGGGTAGATTATGAATTTAAGGCTAGCTTGGGCTCTATATACTGAAGCCAGCCTGGGCTATCCAAGACAGCCTCAAAAACTTGACCAAACCAAACCAACCCAAGTCAAAAATGTATATAATGCAGACACTTTATTAATGTCAGACCCCTCAGTGAGGCCCCCTGTTTGACTCTCTGGTTTCCATAGTAATCTCAAAGGCCGGGATTCCTGCTTGGTGTCCCCTGTTCTGTTCAGAGATGTTTCTTAAAGAGTTTCTACACCCCAACCTAGGAACGAGGACAGTCTTTCTCCCAACTTCCCCTTCCCATGTGCTGTCAAATATCTCAGGCGTCTATTATTCTTCCCCTGACAATAAAGACAGTAGCGCTAAGCAAGACTCCGTCTTGTTATCAGAAAATTAGGGTGGGGAAGCAGCTTCCACTGGTTACGGAGACATCTTAATAGACGCTTTGGTTGTTACGAAGAAGTTTCTAGATCGGTTTAATTGCTGTAAATGTTATTTGCCTTTCCTGTTATGATAAGTCCCCCCCCCCCCCCCCGTTCCCTGGAATCGTTTTTTCTTGCTTCCCTTTCCCCTTCCAGCTGTTTCCCTTTGCTCTGAGGCTCGGAGTTGGCAAGTTTAATGAAACCCAAGCAAAGGAAGCAAGAAGAGGCTCTTGGCGTTCGAGTCTCACGCCCACAGACGAAGCCAAGCCCCCGGAGTGGAGTGACGGCTCCAGACTAATGAGGCTTCTCTGCTTAATGCAGTTGACAGGATGCACCCCCTCCAACCCCCGACCCCCACCCCTCAAGCCCAGCCTGCAAAATGAAAACCAGCCCCAGAGCTTAATTGCGTCTGCCCTGAGCAAAGAGGCCGGATGGGGACTAAGTACCACACAGAGCTAATGGGAGACGCTCACAGCCTGAGATGACTTGTCCTGTGCCCGCCGGAGCTGGGACTGTCATCCGAGCATGCGTCTTCTTTCCAGGGCAGGCACTTATAGAAACTTCCAGTCAGGAGTCTGAACCTCGGTGCAAATCACACTCTGTGTGCTTTACTTGTTGAGTGTGTGTGGAGGTATTTCTCACCTATGAATTATGGGATGTTAAACAGTACCCCAGGTTTCATCCCACTAGCTACCAGTAACAAACTCCCATGCAGTGTGAAACCTCCAGAATGCCTTCAGAAATCTCCACATATCCCAAAGGGAGAGAAAGCTCCTCTGTTAAGGACATCGAGAGCACTCTCTTAGTGTGTGTGTGTGTGTGTGTGTGTGTGTGTGTGTGTGTGTGCGCGTGTGTGCGTGCGCGTGAGTTCGTGTGTGGGGAGTGTGCATGTGTGTGTGTGTCTGTGCCTATGCCTATGTCTGCCAGCATGTGTGTTTGTGTATGTGCCTGTGCCTATGTCTGTGCATGTATAAGTGTGTTTATCTATGTGTCTCTATGTGTATCTATGTGTCTGTGCCTGTGCCTATGTCTGTCTGTCTGTGAAAATGTATGCATGTGTGTTTGTGTGTGTGCGTGTGCCAATGTCTGTTCATGAATACGTGTGTGTGTGTGTGTGTGCACATGTGTGTGTGTCTGTTCCTATGCCTGTGTCTGTGGACGCATATATGTGTGCATGTATGTGTGTGTCTGTGCCTGTGTCTGTGCACACACGTGTGTGTATGTGCCTGCATGTGTGTGTGCACTGGGCTGGTGCCTCCCTGGTGCAGCAATGGTAGATGCTCATCTGTTATCATTCCCAGCTCTTGGGTATGGGTGCTGAGGATTTGAACTCAGGTCCTCATGCTTGCATGCAGGCACTTTGCCCACAGGGCCGTCTACTCTTTAGGGAGGCTTCCTGAACATTTATACTTGCTTCTACTGGAACCTGTTGTGTGTGGCCTTGAACAGAGCAGTACCTCTGCTTGTCTCCTTTGCCTTCCTTTGCACATGGGAATAACTATGGCACTGAGTGCAAGGATACATAGATAGCTTCCGGCTGTTAGGTGCACAGAGGATTTCTTGGCACATACTAAGTGTTCAATAAATTCTTTCTGGTACAATAATCTTGGGTTCATTAAACATGTGCCAAAAACATACTCAGTCCCAGGCGCCTTGCTCTGAGGTAAATGCAGAGATGAAGCTTTGCTTCTTGCTTTTGTAGAGGAAGTAAATATATATAAGACTTGTAGGAACTACCGCCTGCCTCACTCGGGACAGACATTACTAATCAATCCCAAACCTTGTAAGGTCTACCGTCTTCCTCACTTGGGGCAGACATTACTAATCAATCTTGCTGCTCTTCCTCTCAGTCTTTCTCAACTTAACTCGAGTCAAGCACTACTAATGGCCTGTGAGTAGGCTCTCATTCCTTTGAACTCTCATTCAGTACTTCCCATTGTATAAATGACTCAGAGGAGGCTGACCTTTTCCTGCCCAGCCTTTAGCATTAACGGGTAGTATCTTTCCTCTCATGTCTGATGTCATTCTGAAAAAAGGGATTGACATGGAGAAGTATTTTTAAAGAAGATTGGTTTTTTTTTTCTTTTTTATCTCCCCCAGGGACAGAACTGAGTAGTAAAATGGGTATCAAACTTTAGCTAAACGTTGTGCAGGCTGCGGGTCTTGTGAATCAATCAACCTACTTCTTTCTTCAGTTTTCTTTAGCATTTGGGGCTTGGAAAAAACATCAGCTCTTGCTAAAATGGGTCCCAGCGTTTCAAGGGCAGCACAGAGGTCTCTGGAAACAGCTTTCAGATGGCCGGGACCATCAGTAGATAGAAGAGAGAGTAGGCTGGGGTTAAATGCTCCCCAGTGTGTTCTGACATGCCCAGCTCTCCCAATGAGAGCAGACTCCAGAACAATGGCTGTGAGAAATGAGGGCTGCATCTGTAGCCCTCAGGCCCCCAGAAGGCTCCATCCATCTGGCTGAGAAGTGGGCGCTAGTGTGGGGTTGGCCACTTGCCTCTCTCCCGGTCTGTCTAGGGCTGTTTTACATCTGCTGCCTGCCAAGGACTTCCAGGAGGCTGGTGCGGGAGCAGGGCAAGGGGGGTGGGGCTCAGCATTTCAGAAGACCTAGAACTTGGTCATTATATTATAATCAAGGCCTTTAAGGAAATGGCGTTTAATTGTTTAATTAATTAAATGATTAACTGTTAATTAATCATTTAATTAATTAATCAGTTGTGTGTGTGTGTGTGTGTGTGTGTGTGTGTGGGCACACATGTGGAGGCCAACTTGCAAGAGTGAATTCTCTCCTTCCACCATGTGGGACTTGGCCATTGGTGTTCAGGTTTGTTGGCAAAGCTGTCACCCATCACTGAGTCATCCCACTGTCTCTCACACACAGCTTCGGCATTCCTTTCTTGGGTTTACATTACAATGTAGTGCAGAATGACCTTGAACTCACAGTCCTCTTTCCTCAGCCTGAACACTAGACTGACTGGTATGCTTCCCCACGCCCTACCTCGGCTGACATATTTGAAGGCATCTGCTGTCTGCCCTGCCTGGGGAGTTTCCTGTGACTCGAGCCCATGACCTAAACCGGGCACCTGTCCTGATTCTGCAGGCTGAAGCATCCGGGAGCCTTTCTGAGGGCAGTGAGGTTGGGGCTCCTTTTTATTCCCAGGGCCCAGGCAGAGATGGCTTGGCCTTTGACCTTCCTGTCCGTTCTTGTCTCCACAGACACGCTCTCTGTACCTCGCTGGTCACCACAGATCCCACGCAGAGACCTTGGCAATTCTATCAAGCACAGGTAGGTCAGAGGAGAAGCGGGGCTGACTCCTGTGGGGCCCAGGAACATGTCCATCCCCAGCTCCCACGCTGTCACATCCTGTCTTCTGCTGGACCAAAGTGCTTGCATCACAGCCTCGCCTTTGTCAAAGCCACAGCAGGCAGCTAAAAGCAGAGGTTTTATAGTCAGGCTGAGCTCAGTTCTAATCTCTCCTGGTAATGCTTTGTAGCCTCGAGAGATTACTTAACCTCTCTGGGCTCCATTTTTTTTTGTTCAAATGATATTCTTATTATCAAAAAGCACATACCATACTGTCTTAGGGTTTCTACTCCTGCACAAACATCATGACCAAGAAGCAAGTTGGGGAGGAAAGGGTTTATTCAGCTTACACTTCCACATGGCTGTTCATCACCAGAGGAAGTCAGGACTGGAACTCAAGCAGGTCAAGAAGCAGGAGCTGATGCAGAGGCCATGGAGGGATGTTCCTTACTGGCTTGCTTCCCCTGGCTTGCTCAGCCTGCTCTCTTATAGAACCCAAGACATCCAGCCCAGGGATGGCACCACCCACAAGGGGCCCTACCCCCTTGGTCACTAATTGAGAAAATGCCCCACAGCTGGATCTCATGGAGGCATTTCCCCAACTGAAGCTCCCTTCTCTGTGATAACTCCAGCCTGTGTCAAGTTGGCACACAAAACCAGCCAGTACACATACAATGAGAGAGATAAAGCAAGACCCTGGGATACTATAGTCAAGATTGTCACAGAAGTAACATTAAACTGTAACATTTAAACAAGTCTAGCAGGCTACAGAGAGTGAGACATCAAACCACAGTTAGAGGAGAAACTTTATTTTTTTTTTCTGCAAGAATTAAGCCAAATCCCCTAAGTTCATCCTGCTTATAAATAAGGCGATGTGCACCACACATACACCTCGCTGATATTAATAAGTACTTCAGGCTCCACAGTCAAGCTCTCTACTCAACGAAACTCAAGGTGGCCGGCTAAAGGCATTACTAGAAGTTAGCCCAAAGCAGCAGGCCAGCAGGTGAGTGGGAGGCCTTCCCTCGGATCCCCCTGGCCTGGAGTTTGTTTCCAGCAACTTCGTGACTCTCCCAGACTGAGTTTTCTACACGTTGCTCCCATCTCCTCACAGACTCAGGGGAGAAGAGGGGAAGTCGAGCCAGGATGGTGAAGCTCACTGCTCAGAGGAAACCAAGACCTCCGTGGATAAGGGAAGGGATAGAAAGCTAATTAATTATGCTCAGCCCGAGCTCTGAGATACCCCAGGCAGCCAGCGGGACTCCTCTTCCGCTCCTTCAGCGAGCCTTCCTTCCAACACGCAGAAGGCTAGTGTCAGTGTTGCAGGAGGGCCTGCCAACAAACCATGACAGCTCCCAGAGGTCTGTCAGAGGCCTAAGGGGAGAAACAACAGATACCCACATTGTCATACAGCCTCAGCCTGGGACCAGGCTGGACAGAGCACTCTGTATCAATGACTCGTCAACAGCTCTTACAGAAAAATGTCAGAACTCAGACCAAGGGAGACCTTGGTGTAGCTGTGAGAAATAGTGATGGTCATGCCAGTGATCAGGTGGAACAATGGTTAGCGGCTGAGCTGTGGAGGGAAGGGGACGGAAGGCGAGGGCCATGTTTTCTGCCTCAGCTCCACCTTGCACTCGTCACGATCCCTCCTGCAGCTCACCCCTAGCTTGCCCATGGCTGTGGTTCATTTCCACCTCTGCAGTAACCACATCTTTGGCTTAGCCAGCCTTCCAGATTGGTCATGCTTGCTGCTTGGCCACACCCCTGGCTGGGGACACTCTCACCTTAGCCTCACCTGGTTGGTGCCCATCCCTGGACTTTCTCACCATTGCACCGGAACCTGGTGCTACCCAGCTTTAGATGCCAGTATATAGGGGAGTCAGGCAGGCTGGCCACCTTGGGTCCCAGAGCTGGCTTCCTGGTGAGGGCCTCCCGTTGGCCATCAGCTCTTCAGCCTCATCCCACATTCCCAGCTCCTCGATAGGTGCCAGGAAGGAGAGTCTCCTGGTCTGGTAAAGAAATGACATTAACACCCCATTCCCATGTGTTGTTGGGTGTAATGGTACATGCTAGCAGTCCCGGCACACAGGAGGGTAAGGCCCAGGATCAAGAGTTCAAGGATAGCCTGGGCTTTGTAATAAAACCCTGTCTTATAAAAAAAAAAAAAAAATACCACAATAGATCTCACTCTCTGTCATTAGAATTACCACAGCAGGAGCCAGACAGCAGAGAACACCCACCCAGGGGACAGGACAAGGCTGGAGAGGAGACAACAGCCGGAAGCTCCTCATACCTTTCCCCTTCCTGTGCTGCTACCCAGTGTGTGGGTCTTTTGCCATTTCCTCCCTTGAGCCACCCCAGGGTGCAGAATAGACCAGCTAAGCCTTGCTAACACCCAAAGGGGCTTAGCTAAGCCCAAGTCCAAAGCTGGAGAGGGAGCACAGGCCAGCTAGCATCTCCGCTGTGAATGTTACTGTTTGCTTAGCTGTGGTAGCTCCAGGCTGCTGATGGTTCCCTGTGTCTGGAGGTCTGACCCAGATCCCACAAGAAGGACTAGCGGAGGGAGGCAGGCTCCCCACTCAAAGTTCCCTGTGTCTGAGTTATGTAACTGCGTCCAAGTGTCCCCTTTGACACTCGGAGGAGGCGGTGGAGATTAGCCACAACTACTGCCGGCGGTGGCGCAAATTGAAAATTAAAATTAACTGTGACCTGGGAATCTTCAGTACTTTTGCCAGGTCCGGCTCCCACCTCTGTCTCCTAGCTCAAGGCAGAAAGCGAACCTCAGAAAGTGCCCGGAGGGGTGATCTGTGAGTTAATCTAATGACTTCCAAACAGAATTGGTGACCGACTGTGATGTGTGGGGATTTCCACACTGTTTGCTGCAGGTGGCAGTGACTGGGGGGAAATGGACCGATGGTCTGGAAAGGCTGTTGTTTGTCAGGAGTGGGAGTGGGGAATGCTCTGCTGCTACTGGATTTGGAGGGTGCATTGTTCTCTTATAGAACTGAGCGTGCCATGAGTAGACCAACCGAAGTATGTTTGTTGAGTGAATCACTGACTGTATTGGACACTCAAGGTAGTTATTGTCTCAGCTCAGTTCTTTGAGCATTACCTATGTCCCAGATACTATTACACCTTCAGCAGGCTGTCATGATTACCCCCACTTTACAGGCAAGGAAACTGAGGCTTCATGGTTTAAGCAACTTGATTAAACTTAGTTGCCACATGTCCTGGAACAAACAATGCTGGAGTCCAGGTTTTATAGGCTTCCCATTCTAGGGGTACATGCTGCTGGATGTGTGGCCAATGCCTCATCTTGGACATTTCCTGTTTCTTTCCCACAGGTTTTCCACCAAGTACTGGATGTCTCAGACATGCACGGTCTGCGGGAAAGGGATGCTTTTTGGCCTCAAGTGTAAAAACTGCAAGTGAGTGCTTTTCCTTAAAGGGATGTTTTACAATGCCAGATGCCAGGCAGTACGGGGATGGATGTGGGTGTGGTCCATCAAGTGTGAGCTCTTGACTCGGGAGAGATGGTTTTCTTGCTTTGTATTGAGAAAGGTCCCAGGTGGAGCTGTGTGCTTGGGTAGGGAGTGTATCAAGGAGAACAGTTCTGAGGAAAGCTGGAGCTGAGAGGAGGTGGGGGAGGGGCTGGCACCATGTGTGGGGCGCCTCTATTATGGTTTTGACTGTGAAGTGTTTCCCGCAGTCTCATGTGATTGGATGCTTGGTTCCCAGCTGATGTTTTGGGAATTGGATGCTCCTTTTGAACATGGGGGTCTAGCTGCAGACACTGGGCTATAGGAATAGACATGAATTGTCCTAGGCTGTCTCCCTTCCTACCAGAACGCTCTGTTTCCTCACCACTGCTATAGCAGAACCTCATGCTCCCACCACCAGGCTTTCCTACCATGGTGGACTATGTCCCCGAGCTATAGTTGTCCCAGGACTTCTGTCACAGCAGAAGTAATTAACACAGTGTTACTGATAAGTCATTGGGAAGCTTTTTCTCTAGTTGCTCTGTAGTAAATATTTTAAGCCGCATGGGCCTCCAGGGCCTCAGTGTGTGTCCCTTACAAAACTGACTCCCACGTCTTAAAAGCAGCTGCAGACAATTCAGAAATAGTTCTGGCAGTGAGTTTTGTGCAATAAAGCCTTTTTATTTGCAAGGATAGTGGGCAACATGGCTCCAGCCCTATGGTTTGCAGATCCCTTGGCTAGTTGGCAAAGTTCTTTCTCCTCTATTCTTTCTCGTCGTGTGACATCTCTGAAAGTGTGTTATGATTTCCCCCATTTTAATATCTGTGAAAGTTGTGTCTCAGCATGAAAAGGTCACAGCTGAGAGGGGAGAGGGAGGACTTGAACTCAGGCCCCTTAACTCTTGCTTCGTTCTTTCCATGGCTTCATGTTGGATGCTAATTCAGGTTGGGAGGTGGGACCACCCCGACCTTCACCCTTACTCCTTCCTTACTCCTATTCTGTCATGTCTGACAGAATGTTAGGAAAGAGGCAAGGGATAACACCGACACCAGCCATGGTTTCTGGAGACAGATTGAACCAGGTTCAAACCCTATACCTGCCACTTGGTGTCCCTCATGTGTCTCTCTGCATATATGTGCACACATGTCATGTGCCCCTCTACATGTTTGCATGCACATGTCATGTGTCCCTCTGCATATATGTGCATACACATCATGTGCCCCTATGCATACCTGTACATAAATGTCATATGTCCCTATGCATGCATGTATACACGTCATGTGTCCCTCTACATATATTTGTACACATGTATTCACTAGTTCCTCAGGTTCAACAATCACAAAACAGACAATTTAACTGATAGAAGACACTCAGTAAGAGTCAGTCTCTCTCTCTCTCTCTTCAGGTGTCTTGTAAAATGCCTGTGGCTTCACCTGAGTAAGTCAGCCAGGATGAGCTCCCTACTAGCCTGGTCTGTGGAGAGGATTAATTATTTCTAGCCCCTGGAGATGCTTTAGCTCCATGGTCTTAAGGCAGTTGGGAAAGTAATTGCTATATATTAACATTCTGAACTGATGTCCTCTGTGGTTCCAGGCTCTCAGGTGGCCCCTTAGCTTTCTGACTCTGGGATGCACAAGAGCAGGTGCTTGGGCCTGGCTCAGAGGCTGCCTGGCCTCCCCAGTACACCTGGTGCCTTAGAGACTCATCTTGACTGTATCAACTCATGCTGTGTCCTGTGGAGGAAATGGCTTTCACATCCTCACACCTGCTGTGTAGAGGCTTTGAAGTCAAGTAATTAGGTGACAGAGACTCAGCCAGGAGTCAGCGAGGCTGAACACTTCTCAAGCCTTTTCAATTTTCAGCACTAGAGGTGGGACCCAAAGGTAGCTTTTCTTCCCTGCCTTCTGTTCTAGGAGTAATGAGCAAAGCCCAAGACCCTGCCAAGGGTCTAGAGAGGGGGCTGTGGATGGGAGAGAGGGCCAGCCACACAGAGCTAAGGTGCTGGAAGCCA
>JADRCD010175856.1:1592-14700 GCA_019843815.1 Montemys delectorum | reverse complement strand
TCTTGGTTTCTGTTGGTAAGATTCTTGCATTTGCCTTTCGTCATCTGTTGATCTCTGGTGTTAGATGTTCTTGCTGTCTCTGGCTGGAGCTTATTCCTCCTGTAGGTCTGTAAGCCTGTGTCAGCACTTCTGAGAGATCAGTTCTCCTCTGGTAAAACCTCTGTGAAGATGGCTGTGGATCAGTTGTCCCTCCTGAGTCCTTGGGTCAGAGCACACCTTGGAGACAGGCTCTCCACTTGCAGGGAAGGGGCAGAGAGGGATGTGGATCTGCAGTCACTCCTAGGTGTAGATGGAGGTAGGAAGGATCCTGTCCCAGCTGCCCTGCCACTTGTGAGGCCTGTGCCTCCTGGCTGGTCCCACCTTAGAAAGTCACCAGAGAGAAAATAGTGATCTCACCCAAGTCCCTGGATTAGAGCACTCCCTGGAGGCAAGTGGGGAAGGGGCAGAGAGGGCTATGGATCTGCCTGTCATTCCTAGGTGTAGACGGAAGTAGAATGGATCCTGTCCCGCCTGCTCTGCTACTTGTGAGGCCTGTGTTTTTTCTCTTTTTGAGCCTTTTCTTGGATTCTTTTCACAGACTGGAGCTGGCTAGGCTTTCTTGGTGGTCTTCCCAGGTTTGCAAACTTTCTCCTTTGAACCTCAATTTTGTATTCCACTACTCACTGAGTATTTCTCTACTGTGTGCAATGAGATTGTATTTTCAATCCTTCAGAGTGAAGTCCTCAGCTTGTTTCTAGATCCCAATCACTGGTATTCTTTGGGTGTTGTTTCATCGTATTCTTGTTTTTCCTTAATATGTTTCTCCTTAATGTCTTTCTCAGATTTCAAAATCAGTGCCTTTATTCTGGCTCCACTCAGAGCAACCATCTTTCTCTTTGTTGACCAGCATGTCCATCCATTGACTCTGCTCTGCTTCTCTGTCCAACTTTTCCCTTATACATATGGATGTCACACATACCCCAAACTACATCCATTATGCTCCAGTCACTTATATAAAGCTTCTGCCTTGTTTGTTTCACTCTGGCTCTTGACTTCTTTGAAAACCACATGTTATTTCTTAACCTTTCTCATTTTTCTCTAATATTGAATGTGGCCATACCTGGCTACACATTATTGATGCTTTGATGCTCTCTGCACAGGCATACTTCTCATTCTTGATGAGAATTGTTGATAGCAAAGTCTTTTCCCTCCAGAAAGTAATAGTGAAAATTCAGTATAGACAAATATGAATTCTTCCACATCCCCATCATGTTAGATGTTTGCCAAAGGTTTGCCCAGCTCAAAGTGCTCTCCTTTCTTTGCAGACTGACTGCTATTCACAAGGTCATGCTGTTTGACATGGCTCATTATGTAATTGGATTGGCACTAGGACATATTATCTCTAGATTTGGTGAAAGAGACTTGTAAATGAAACTCAGGGTAAACATGAGCTCCAGACGTTGAGTCCTATTAGAGCTATCCCCAAGCCTATTCTTTCTGGGGTAATACAACTTTTCAAGGGAACCATAAACTATTCTAGGAAGATCCTTTTTTAAGCTAATCTTGGCTTCTTCTATTTATGGACATATTGACATTTCATTCAGGAATCTTTACTTGAGCCAGGGACCTGCTAGTCTACTTCTCAGCAAGGGTCTGAAATTTGACTCTGCTCTCTGCCTCTTTATGAAGCTCACATTCATAACATTCAAACCATGTCTGCTCTATTTTATCTCCAAATAATCCACCCTTCTCCACATCCCCTGCTGCTGACTGGCTCTGGGCTATGAACTCATTGCTGGATCCATCAACCCTTTCCTTGCTTCAGAGGTAATTCTAACTAGTATGGCTTGAGCCATACTGGTAACTCTTACTATGACATTGAAACCATATTTTTTCTGGCTCCAAGGGCATGGAGGCTCATCTGTGTCTTTCTACATACCATCTCATCTTGGCATCTAACCCAAGCCTCCTATAAATTACGTAGACACTATGGCTTTTCTAATACTTTACTCTCTATCATTTGGCCCTGGGAAAAATAATATTTCTTTAATGTTCTCTCAGACTATTATCCAATCCCAAAGAATAGAGACACCTCACTTCATTTTGTAGAGGGGGAAGATAACTATCGTGCTTGAAGTTTATTTGCTCTAATAGAAACAAAGGCACAGACTACACTTGATTCTTTATACTCAGGTGGCAGATCAGTAAGTAGATGTTGGGTACAATGGATTACATACCTATCTAACATTAACCAGTTTAGAAAAAGGCATAAAGGCAAGAGCCAACTCTTAGGTGCTTTCTCTGTCACTGTTTACCATGATTCTGGCCAAAGTTAGGAAAAAGAAAGGATGGGGTTTTCCAGGTAGGTCAATTAAACAGAACATACCACAAACTTTTATTCAATCAGCACTACCTAAAAAATGAGACTCTAATGAAATTTTTTTAGAGTGCAAAGTTAATCTATATGGATATATAACTGATAAAGCATTTTGATGTACATTAATTATTTTTTTCATTGTGACCCTGAACACAATTATACTTTATGAATGCTAGGTTTTAGGTTGGGGAATAGTTATGTTAGATAGCTTGAACAAGATCACACAACTTGAGCATGGTAGACTTTTGACAGAAAACAGCTTTCAAAATTCAGGATTCAGTATTTTATCTGCTCTGCCATGTGGCTTCTTCTTCTTCTTCTTTTTTTTTTTTTGTTTGTTTTTCATTTTTTTTGAGTCAGGGTTTCTGTATATAGCCCTGGCTGTCCTGGAACTCACTCTGTAGAACAGGCTGGCCTAGAACTCAGAAATCCGCCTGCCTCTGCCTCCCAAGTGCTGGGATTAAAGGCGTGTGCCACCACTGCCCGGCGCCATGTGGCTTCTTTAGCATTAAAAAAAAAAAAAAAGCACAAATCAAATAAAAAGCAAGCAAACAAAAAACAATATCATAGGCTATTAGGGGGTATTGGAATAAGAGCTGTGTATGAGGGTCTAAAGCATCTGATTCCTCATGTATATGAACATTCCTTGCTGGCCTAGAATGGCTTAGTACTTGATACAGACGGTATTGCTTCACCCCCAGAAATACTCAAGCTATTTGTGCCAGCACCTGGGTACTCCAAGATCCAAGCAGATTTGAATCTGTATGCCTGAGAACTGTTGGGACAGGAAGGGGTGTATATTTACATTTGTTTTATTCAAATGATTGGATTTACAGTTTTGGAGGTTGTTTGAAGCATCTTATCAAAAGAAAACACATTTTAAGCAAGAAGTTAAAAAAGCTTTTAGGACCCAAAGGCCATTTAATACCAGAAATCCTATTTGGGTAGTTTAGCAAATATTTCTCAAAATCCACATTCAACAGACAGATTAGTATCAAATACACAGATTTGGTTTCAAAGCTGAAATGCCTCTGGTAAGTTAGAATTTCTCATGAAGTTTTGTTATTTTATAGTAATCCATTTTTTAAAAAGTTGACATATTTGTGCTGACAACTTAAATAACTCAGTTGGTTACTTGGTGATATAAATAGAAAAAAAATGCCCATGGAGGAGAGTGAAAAGACTATGACATCAGCAAATGTTGGACTGCAAAGAATGTTTAAACATATCCCAGAATCTAAAGGAGAAAAATGCCATAATCTACTCAATATAGCCCCTATTGACCCAAACCACCCAAAGGAGTATACCCCACTATCTGAGGGCTACTAACCCACCTGCTACAGATGCTGCTATGTCACTAATTAACAATGATCACAGAAAATGTGTCATATCAGTTTTGTTAACATGTAGTAAATAGCAGTGGCAGAAGTCTTGCAACAGCCACCATTGGAGGTCATCTGAAAAATGTCCATCTGTTGTTCTAAGAAACTATACCTAAGAAGCACTAGGCGTTCACTTTTCACTGAGCTATGTATAGTAGGATCTCCACTCCAGGGGAAGAGGCTGGATAGAGAGACAACTCCAGCCCAGTGCCATACCATAGACTTCTATTCCTGTGCTTCTTTACGGGTCAACTTGTAGATCTCAGTTGGTCCATCTACATGGGTGATAGTGGTAGTAAGCTGCAGTTCTTCCCCACTGTGGACACCCAGGTCACCTGAAACAAGATGTTTAGTGTTATACTTGTTCAAGAATGAAGGAGAAACATCTCACATTCTACCCTCATTGGCTCTCTCAACATTTTTGCTTAGAATTTGCTTATGTATATATATATATATATATATATATATATATATATATGATCACTTTTAGCACAAAAACAAGTCATTCATGATATGTGAGTTAAATTACTGCTGATATCATTCATAGTATTATTAATATTTAATGAAAGCTTACCTTGTACTTAATGTTATTATAAATACTTATTATCCAATCTTATTTAATCTGCATAAGAGCAGGCAAAGGTTCAGTCAACTATGATCATACAAGCTAAATAGAAAAAGAGCCTTGGAAGAAAAGCAAGGGAAACAATCCCACCTCTATGGAGAAACAGGTACATAATAGCATAGCAATGTGACCTTGCAAGCTGCATCTGAGGCCAATGTAGTGGGCTAAGTCAGTAAAAGATACCTAGAGCATATGCGCAGGGATGAACAGGCACATAGTAGCTACTAATGATAACATATACAATGACCATGTCTCTTACAAACAAGACCTGCCTACCCTAACTACATATTAGGGCAATATCCTGAAACAAAGCACCAAAAATGTATACCAAATTTTGTCCTGCTCCTCAGGACTCAACATATATCAAGTTCTAGAATTCATCATTAGAACACAAAGTTGTTTGCCTAGAATGGAATAATATGGCCTTCCCTTAATTATCAGGAAAAATAATGGTGAATGAAATAAGAGTCTGCTAGTGAATATTCAACTATTAATATGAATGAGCTGGGAAATTAGTGAGATATACACCACAGCAATAGGGACCAAGCTCTACACTCTTGATCTTAGGTCATAGCATCTTTTTTTCAATTTTACAGTTTCTAGAAGCCAACAAGTATGAAGTTGAATGCAATGTATAATAGTTATAAATATACACATCTAATAATGTGAAGAGACTTTTAGAATATTAGTTTTCTTTTAATGTATAATATGCTTTTAGCATACAAATCAGAGCACTGACAAGGGAGCTGTTGTCTATATATATTTGCAGTATTTACTCTTGGAGGCTTAGCATACTCTGTATTTCCTTGTAAGATGGAAGGATACTGTAATTTACCTGATATACCAGCTAAAGACTCAGAGAGTTAAAATCTGTGCGGCAAAATCAATGATTCTTACATCTTGCAGGACAACTTTTTCCCCTTAGGGGATGGAATTTAGAAAACATTAGTAATAGAGGGGGAGTAAAGATTCCTTTATTTAGCTCTAAACCCCATTAACCCCTACTTCTGCCAAAGTTTTGTCCGTTAGTTAGAGGTCATGGCTTGTGGGTAGTCAAAGTTTATTCCCATCCAACACAAAAAGAAGCCCTCAGAAAACATTATTGGGGGCAGATGAGGAATTAAGGGACCTTCCAAATATAACAACCCTCTTTCTTTAACTATTACCACATAAGTATATCTTTGATTAAGATTGTCCAACATTAAGATTTTCTTTTTTAAAAAATATGGCCTTTTGGTCCCCAGCTGATCTCCATGGACACTGGCAGATGATGTGTACTTCTGATGTATCATGACAGGGGTGTGGTGATACACAGTTCTAATGATCTAAAATGCTTTCTGGGTGCTAAGAAAGCCACCCACAGTGTACTGGCTGGTTTTGTGTGTCAACTTGACACAGGCTAGAGTTATCACAGAGAAGGGAGCTTCAGTTGGGGAAGTGCCTCCATGAGATCTAGGTGTGGGGCATTTTCTCAAGTAGTGATCAAGGGGGTAGGGCCCCTTGTGGGTGGTGCCATCCCTGGGCTGGAAGTCTTGGGTTCTATAAGAGAGCAGGCTGAACAAGCCAGGGGAGGCAAGCAAGTAAGGAACATCTCTCCATGGCCTCTGCATCAGCTCCTGCTTCCTGACCTGCTTGAGTTCCAGTCCTGACTTCCTCCGGTGATAAACAGCCATGTGGAAGTAAGCTGAATAAACCCTTTCCTCACCAACTTGCTTCTTGGTCATGATGTTTGTGCAGGAATAGAAACCCTGACTAAGACAAATTGGTACCAGCATAGTGGGGTATTCCTGTGACAACCTGACCATGTTTTGGGGAGGACTGTGGAAGAACTTTGGAACTTTGAGCTAGAAGAGCCACTGGTTGTTAAGAACTCTGTGGGATGTTGTGTAGGAGCTTGGAAGATCATGTTGAGAACAGTTCGGAGATGGAGGCCTGGCTTGTGAAATTTCAGAGGGAAGATTAAAGACTCTTATCAGGGCCATGTTGTTTTGATTGTGAAGATTCTGTGGTTTTGGTTAGCTGGTGCTGAAGTGTCTTGTGATTAACAAGATACCAGAACTACTAAAGCGAAAACTTTGCATTATTGATGCTGGTTAGCTGGAGCTAAGAAATTAGTGGTGATTAAGAAGAGACCAGCATCACTGAGGTGACATCTTCTGGGAAGTGTTTTCTGAGAGCACAAAGAAGCCGTGTTCCAGAGATAGCCAAGGTTGTACCTTGTGCTGCAGCAGGACTTGGTAATGTGTAAGAGTCACCCAGGTGGTACTGATTTTGAAGGCATGAAGGGGTCATGAAGAGCAGCTGAGGCTCAGCACAGTGAGAGGCCATGGAAGGCCATTGGTGAAGGTACAGCCTCAGTTGCAATTGATGGCCGAGGACTGAAGGGGTCATGCAAAGGAGTTGAGGCTTGGCACCATGAAGAAAGCCTATTAGAGGCTATTGGTGAAGCCTAGTTACAGTGGAAGACAGTGTTTTAGTGATGCCAGTACCATGAATGACCACCAAGAACAGTAGCAGCAGTGGAGTACAGGCATCTGGAGGCTAGAAGACAAGATGTGTGCTACAAAGGGCAGAGCAGGAGAAGTGACCCAAGCCCTTGGAGGAATCCAGAAGATCGTGAGTAGATCCAAGACATTGGGTGGTTGGAGTTTGATTTTTGCTTTTGATTGTGACTGTGCCCTGATATTTTTCCCTTTTGAAGGAAGAAAGTATTTTAGTGGAGCCCACAGTTAAGAGACCTTGAATTTTAAAAGGTATTGGACATTTTAAATTGATTGAACTTTTAATATGTAAAGACAGTGAGACTTTAGATCTTGGTGATAAATAAGAAAGTAAGGGTTGAGGCTTAATAGTGATGTGTTTGTGTGTCAAGTTGACAAGGGGTCAATTGTACTGGCTGGTTTTGTATGTCAACTTGACACAGACTGGAGTTATTACAGAGAAGGGAGCTTCAGTTGGGGAAGTGCCTCCATGAGACCCAGCTGTGGGGCATTTTCTCAATTAGTGATCAAGTGGGTAGAGCCCCTTGTTGGTGGTGCCATCCCTGGGCTGGAAGTCTTGGGTTCTATAAGAGAGCAGGCTGAACAAGCCAGGGGAAGCAAGCCAGTTTCTCTGTATAGCCCTGGCTGTCCTGGAACTCACTCTGTAGACCAGGCTGGCCTCAAACTCAGAAATCCACCTGCCTCTGCCTCACAAGTGCTGGAATTAAAGGTGTGCACCACCACTGCCCGGCAGGTCTTCTAATATTAAAAGGGACCCCATAATTACAACCTTATAATCATTAAGGTCAAATAACCCACTATTGCTTAAGAGTAACTATCAGAGTTCTTATACTGTTTCTCAAGGTCAAATATAGTTTGTGCTGGAACCAGGATCCTGAGCTAACTGTGACTGTTTTCAAAGCTTGTGTTTTCTTCACATAGTCTTCTCCTTTTTATCTATCTATCTATCTATCTATCTATCTATCTATCTATCTATCTATCTAATCTACCTAGTTTTTCAAATCAGGGTTTCTCTGTGTAGTGCTGATTGTCCCGGAACTTGCTCTGTAGACCAGGCTTGCCTTGATGTAAGAGATGGTCTGCCTATGCCTCCTGAGTGCTGAGATTAAAAGTGTACACCACCACACTTGGCTTTCTCCACAAAGTCTTAAATGATTCTATCATTTACTGTGTATTTTTTCTTGGTCCTATACCAGCCTTTTTCCTATTGACATTTGTAGCCAAATTTAAGTGATAATTCTTTATAAGGAAATTTCTGATTCAGAGCATAATAGGCAAAACAATACTATATTTGTAAATCTAAATTGATTTAATGTAAAGTATTACTATTAGCTTTATGTTTATTTTAGATTTTGGGTGGTATGATGATGGTGAACACAATAATGAATAGTAGGGTTTTTAAATTTTTTTTAAATAAATCAAATATACAACATGATATCTTACATGTAGTAATATTCTTCAATTATTAATCAATATTTGCCTACCCTGACTCCTAGGTTTAGCATCCTGGCACTGGCATTCTTTCCTGGAGTTTAGGGACAAACCTTCCACTGGAAAAGCAGGTATGTATCAGGATCCCTCCTGGGTGAAGGTAGCTTTGGTGGAACAGGGTTCATAGAGCCTAGATCTATATGTTAAGCCAGCTTAACAATGACACTCCAGAAAAAGGAAAAGAAACAGAAAGGATGTGAAGAATAAATGTCACTCAGACATTGAGGGAATTTAAAAGTACAGTATATCTTCCTGACTTCATTTGCATTTTTTCTGTAATATTTCAAATTAGAACTTTCCAAGAAGCTTTGGGATCTTACATAAAGTTCCAGAATGTACAGGACCTACTATGTGGTCTGCTGGAAGATGAGAGGTTAAAAGGGAAAGAAAAAGATAAAGATAAAAGAGGGAAGGTAATTAGAAGAAAATGTGTTACATTTACATAATGGATTACTATTCAACTATTAAAAGCAAAGACATCATGAAATTTGAAAGCAAATGGATAGATCTTGAGAATATCATCCTAAGTGAGGTAATACAGACACAGACACATGTGGTATGTACTCACTTATAATTGGACATTAGACATAAAGTACATCAAAACCATGCTACAATCCACAGACCCAAGACCAAGGATGATGTGTGAATTCAACTCAGAAGGGAGAACAGTCATCAGAGGTGGATGGAGAGAGGGAACTTGGTGGGAGAGGGGGTAAGGAGGGGTATGGGAATGGCAATCAGGTGTTTGGGGAGTGGGAGAGGGCTGGAAGTGAGAATGGAAATTGGCAGGGATGGGGGAGGTTATGAGGTAACTTTAATTGAGAGTCCTACCAGTGGGAGATACAGAGACTGAAGTGGGCACCTCCTATAGCAAGGCAGGGTGGGATATCAACCCATCTACAAAATCTTCAACTCAAAATTTTCCCTGCTTACAAGCTCCACAGGGATAAAGATGGAATAAAGAGTGAAGGAATAGTCAACTAATGGCTGGTCCAAATTGAAACCCATCCCATGAGAGAGAGCCAGCCCCTGACACTATTAATGGTACTCTGTTATGCTTACAGACAGGAACCTAGCATAACTGTCTCCTGAGAGGCTTTGTCCAGCAGTGGATAGATGCAGATGCAGAGATTCAGAGCCAAACATCCAATGGAGCTAGGGGAGTCTGATGGAAGAATGGGGAATAGAATTGTGTGAGGCAGAGAGGGTGGTACTCAAGGGTATGTTCCTCTTCTCCTCAGGGAAGGGTGAGTAATGGGGGGATGGATTTGTAAGGGCAAGAATGAGAGGACTGAGGAGGAAGGAGGATTGTGATTGGGATATAATGTAAATAAGAAAATATGAAAAAGAAGAAAACCCAATGTGAAAAGATACTTTTACAACTGAGTGAGGTCATGATGCTACACAGAATAATAGAAGGTACAAGTTGCTAGGGCTTAAGAGCTACTGTGGAGTCACAATATTCAAAGAACTGTTGAACTGTTTGACTTCTATGTTTATGATTAGCATAAAGTTCCCCAAAAGTTTGCTTATTAAGATTATTTCTAATATGCTGTTTGGGAAATTTGTGATAGTTTTCTACAAGGAAATATTAAGATATTTAGCATCTCTAAAATCTGGACAGAATATGACAGTGGCACATAATAGTCATAGTGACAACAAAAAGGGCATGCATAGCTGATACAACCACTCTGGAAATCAGTTTGGTGGTTCCTCAGGAAACTGAACATAGTACTACCAGAGAACCCAGCTACACTACTCCTGAAGATGCTCCAACATGTAATAAGGACACATGTTCCATGATGTTCATAGCAGCTTTATTTATAATAGCCAGAAACTGGAAAGAACCCAGATGTCCTTCAACAAAGAAATGGATACAGAAAATGTGGTACAATGGAATGGAATACAATGGAATACTACTCCGCTATTAAAAATGATGAATTCATGAAGTTCTTAGGTAAATGGATGGAACTAGAAAATATCATCCTGAGTGAGGTAACCCAATCACAAAAGAACACACATGGTATGCACTCACTGGTAAGTGGATATTAGCCCAGAAGCTCGGAATGTCCAAGATACAATTCACAGACCACATAAAGCTCAAGAAGAAGGAAGATCGCAGTGTGGATAATTTGGTCCTTCTTAGAAGGGGGATCAAAATACCCATGGGAGGAAATACAGAGACAAAGTTTGGGGCAGAAACTGAAGGAAAGGCTATCCAATGTCTGTCTCACCTAGGGATCCATCCCTGTTACGGCAGCACTCGTCTACTTTGGTTGTGACTGTGTGACAGTCCTAAAAACCTGACCATGGACCTGAGGCGTACACTTCAAAAGGAGTCAGTCTCCTGAAGTAGTCAGTCACTGACATCTCCTAGCTCAGATGTGTTCCAGATTGGTCTCTGCTAAAGTCTGTGGAGAGATCTGCATGCTTTCTTTATTCAGGCATAAAGGTGCCCTAAGAAATATTTTGTTATTAGCTGAAACTGAGATTAAACATTATTTCCTGGCCTCCACAGTGTTTCAATAATCCTAATTGATTTCCTAGCTGTAATTAGCTTGGAATTTTTACAAAGAAGCTGTCTTACCAGGCAGGGTGTCTCCAAAGTTAGAGATAGCAGTTAGGCACTAATTATCAGAGCAGTCCCACACTAGGCAGAATTGCTTTACTAACCAGAGAGAACTTGTAGGGCTTCTGTCACTAATTATCTATGTTATAGCCAAGGATATTCTCAAGGACTTCCAGCTGTTTGCTTCAGACAGACCCTGAGAATTTATCTTGGGGCTGCCAAGATAGCCCAGTGGGAAGGACACCACTGCTCCTCTGCCTTGCACCTGGCTGTTTGATCTTACTGACTTTGATGTGACCACTACCTGCCTACGTGACTTCTGTTATTTGCCCTGTTTCTGTATACTATATAAGCTTGTGTCTGTTTGTCATTTCTTCACCAAAGCCTTGTCTACCTGACTAGGACCCTGTTTCCCTCATGGGTTGAGGGAAGCCCAGACTGGCTGGCCCGTGGCACATCTAATATACAGTTACCAAACCCAGACAGTAGTCTCCTGAGAGGCTCTGCCAGTGCTTGACAAATACAGAAGTGAATGCTCACAGCCATCCATTGGACTGAGAACAAGGTCCCCAGTGGAGGAACTAGAAAAAGAACCCAAGGAGCTGAAGGGGTCTGTAGCCCCATAGGAGGAACAACAATATGAACCAACCAGTACCCCCAGAGCTCCCAGGATCTAAACCACCAATCAAAGAGTACACAAAGAGGGACCCATGGCTCCAGCTGCACATGTAGCAGAGGATGGCCTTGTGGGACATCAATGAGAGGAGAGGCCCTTGGTCTTGTGAAGGCTTGATGCTCCAGTGCCAGAAGAGGGAAGTGGGAGAGGATGGGTTAGTGAACAGGGAGAAGAGGGATAGGGTAGGGGAGTTTTCAGAAGGGATAAAATTTGCAATGTAAATAAAGAAAACATCTAATAAAAATATTCTTTAAAAAAGGGCATGCGTGTTCCAAACATATATTTAGAAAGAAATATGAGGATATATTCTACTATTGTAGACTGGGATTTGAGCTTTCTGTGCTATTACAGATCAATCAATCTATCTCACACACACAAAAAATGTGATGAGGACAACACCATAATATTTCTCAATTGTAAGATTTTTTAAGTCACTGTTCAAAGTAAGAAGTTCTGATGAGAGTGGCCTGGCTCTATAGCTAGTAATGGCTCTGGAGCTTAACATGCTCAGTAGTGCTCTGACAAACATTATCCCTGAATCACCCCAGTGCTAGCATAAGAAAGAGTCACAGAATCTTATAGTATGAAAGTGGAAGAGCTTGTTTAAAATAGAGGAAAGAAGTGCAGAGAATTAGCAGATTTGTCAACAAAATCCAGAAGAGTTCATGTGGTCAGTGCTCAGTAAATGCAACTTGTTAGCTGTCAGGAGCCACCATAACTAGCACGTAATAACTAGCAGCTAATCCTGCTGAGATGAGTCTGTTTTGGATTAATAATCCAAAACAAATTTTCTCCCATAGGCAAAGACCATGAGAAAATTATTTTAGGAAAGGTTCCTGCTATTAATATGTTTTTGCTATTATTACTTGACATATATGACAATCACTAGGTATTAGCCCACCCTTTTGAGCAGATCTCTGCAGAACTGTACTGTCTTATAGTGATGCTATATAGACAAATAGATGACTTAATTTTTAATGATGATCCTGTAAGAATTCCTAAAATTATATCAGTATTTATTAAATGCTTTTATAGTGGGACTGCTATTAGGTCCTTTCTTATAGTCAAAACTGCAATGAGAACTCTGCCAGTCTTTAAGTGTCACCAGTTAATTGATTCTACTACACAGAGCACATTCCAAGAGGCTGTAAAACCATTAACGAAAGGTCTTAAAAAGAGAACTTTCAATTTATTATAGGTGCTAGGACAGAAGATAAAATATTGACTGGGTTTATCTATACAAAACTTCACCAGTAAGTTAGCTATGAACATGTGGAGCTGTGACAGATGATAAATCTTTAGCCAGATAATTACTTCTAGTGGATATGTATGTAAACATTCTCTGTTGTAAACTTCTTATTCAATTTATGATTTGTTTATATTTAAACTTCTGATGAATTTTTTACCATGTGATCATGTATTCTGAGAGATGTGTAAGTGCTGAGGACACAGAAAGGAGGACTCTCTCTCTCTCTCTCTCTCTCTCTCTCTCTCTCTCTCTCTCTCTC
>JADRCD010175850.1:0-12506 GCA_019843815.1 Montemys delectorum | reverse complement strand
GGCTGTCCTGGAGCTCACTCTGTAGACCAGGCTGGCCTCGAACTCAGAAATCCACCTGCCTATGCCTCCCAAGTGCTGGGATTAAAGGCATGTGCCACCACCGCCCGGCTGTACTGGTTACTTTTATGTCTGGGCTGAATATGTAACAGAAAGCAACAGGTTCGACTTCCAGCACCCACAGTGGCTGACAACCATGTGTGACTCCAGTTCCAGGGGATCTGATGCCCTCTGCTGGCCTCCACAGGCGCTAGCTACGTACAAAGTACACACAGATACACATGTAAGCAAAACTTACAAAAACATACTCATAGATGTGGCTATAAGTCTGTGGAAAGGGACACACACCCCAGCCAGTTGTATGTCACTGTAACAGTTACCAGAAACAGTCAACTTACTAAAGAAAAAGTGTCTTTTGGCTCCTCACACTCTGGAAGGCGTCAGTCTGTGACTAGTAATCCCTGTAGCTGTGTCCACAGGAGGCAGAACATCATGGTAAAGCACTTGCCACAGGGACCTTTGGGGATGCCAGTCACTTCAGCTCTCAGCATTCAACAGGAGCCCAAGAGGAGACTGAACATCAGTGTGAGAGGACTAAGCAGAGATTCCAGGTGTAGGTGGCTAGGATGCTGCCAAAGAGAACAGACATGGTGTGCAGGATGATCAAAGGCACAGGCGGGGACATCGTGTGATGGACAGTCTGGGCTGCAGCTAGTGCAAGCAGAGAAGAGCCAGAGCCTGCAGCAGAGGGCTGTCTGCCCTGAACCCCCAGAAGGCTCCAGATCTGTCTGTGGTCTAGTGTTTGGGGATCTCCAGGGCCCCAGACTTTCTTCTGTGCCTCAGGCGGTAGAGCATAAAGCCAGTGTCTTCTCTCTTGCTCTCCTGAACTGGCTTCTGCGGACAGGCAATAGAAACGCATTGTGTCGTTCCCCACTGATGGGAAACAAGCTTTCCCAGGAGAGCTAGCATCTTAACCAGGCAGGAATCCCTCACTAGTTCTAAGGTTGAGCCTTAGAAACTGGAGGGCTGGCTGAAACTCAGCTTGACCTTTCCTAATCAATGAATACTAATCAATGTAGGTCATCAGCCTCCATGGTGGCTGGTCTGAGTGCACCCCTGGCTTAGGGCAAGCCTCCTTTCTCCCCAGCCTCAGTGTGGTAGGCTCCCCATAAGTGGGCACTGTCTGCCTCTTCCTATGTATCTTAGTTAGGGTTTTCCTGCTGTGAACAGATGCCACGACCAAGGCAACTCTTTTTTTTTTTTTTTTTTTTTCTTTTCGAGACAGGGTTTCTCTGTGTAGCCCTGGCTATCCTGGAACTCACTCTGTAGACAAAGCTGGCCTTCAATTCAGAAATCCACCTGCCTCTGCCTCCCAAGCACTGGGGATTAAAGGCATGCGCCACCACTGCCAGGCCAAGACAACTCTTATAAAGACAACATTTAATTGGGGCTGGCTTACAGGTTCAGAGGTTCAGTCCATTATCAAGGTGGGAACATGGCAGCATCCACGCAGGCATGGTGCAGAAGGAGCTGAGAGTTCTATATCTTCATCTGAAGGCTGCTAGCAGAATACTGGCTTCCAGGCAGCTAGGACTAGGGTATTAAAGCCCACGCCCACAGTGACACACCCATTCCAACAAGGCCACAACCTCTAAATAGGCTAGGCTATTTAGAGGCTAAGCGTATACAAACCATCACATTATCACATTATGTATCCCCAGGTCAGTCCAGACTTAGTGTGTCAGGAAGGAACCCCAAGAGGACCTCCCCACCATCTAGAGGCTGCTGCTAAAATCTAAGGATGCTGGCTGGGGTGAAGTCCGCATCCAGGAGACACCGAATCCTCATGGGTCACTGGTGCCATCAGAGGATAAATGACCAGAAGCAACCATGGTATGGCAGAGGAAAGGGAAGAGCAGAACATTTGCCAGCAAGTGAACTCAGAGTCAGTGAACCCTGTGCTACTATGGGGCTTTGTGTTGGGCCCAGAACTGAGGCCCACACAGACAGAAGGGTGAGGCTCCTACCTGTGAGGCCCGATTGCCACAGAGGCTTCTTGTATGTGTGGGAAACCTCCCCACTTGACTCTTCTCTCAGTGTATCCACTGGAGCCCATTGTCTCTTCTCATCAGCTCTGAGCTACTAACTCCTCCCTGGGCAGCACTGGCCTGCCTTTCACCTGGGCCTCAGAGCCCAGCTACCCAGTGAACCATGAAACAAGATGAAACCATTGGGCATTGCTAAGGAGACTGGCCCATCAGAGCAAAGGGCTGGGCTGACTTCAATGAGTCCCATGTCTGGCTACATGCCCACGTATACAGACACATACCCTTAGGTAGTTGTGGTAGTCTTCACAGCCACTGTGTGGGTCTTCCCCAGTGTAGCCTACAATCCTAAAGCCACCCACATTCTGTGGAGCTGGAGTTAAACTCACAGCCTAGCTTCCAGCAGGCAGACACCTTGAAGCTGGACAGGGAGGGGCTGTTTACTTTGCTCTAGCTCCCCATGAGCCAGCCCAGATCCTGCTGAGGCCCAAGGCTCCTCTCAGTCTCTGGAGTCTACTCAGGAAGAAGGCAAGTCCTGTAACTCCAGGACATGACAGAGAGCACAGCCACACAGGATATCTGTGATAGGCACACGCACGCATGCACGCACGCACACGCACACACGCGCACACACACACACACACACACACACACACACACACACACACAAGGCACATCACTGATGGCAGAGACACATGCCAGGCTGGCCCTGGTGGTGTATGGATGAAATCTTTCCACTAGGGAGACTAAGTAGGGGGCAGCAAGTCTGAGCTTGCTGCATGATGAGGATTTGTCCCTGTGTCCTCCCCACCAAAAAAAAAAAACTGTAAGAGAAATATCTACATCACAGCTGATTTATTCAGACACTTGGAAGTGCTCTTACATGGAATGGCAAAGGTTGGAACACAAACTGGAAGGCAGGGTTTCCATCAGCTCCAGTCCTTCGCCCCCAGTGGGTCCCATTAAACCCCGCTCCCCAGACCCTTAGAAGCAGTCTAAGTGGCTTGGGGACACTTCTGGGACCAAACCTTGAGAGATGCTACTACCTTCCCTAGTACATATCCCAAACTCAGGAAAGCCCACGCCAGAATCAGGGCTGTTGGCTTTGGGGTACTGCACGGCTCCTAACGTACAGCTGCCCACTGTCCAGACACGGGTGTGCCCCCTCTTAAGTGGCCAGAGCTGATCCAGTTCTCATCTGTGCTGTCCCAGGCAGGGAGTGGGCTGCAGGCCTGGGCCTGTGAGCTGACCCGTCCACATCTGCGGCAGTCTCCAGACCAGCTTCCACCTCCCTCTGAGGCGTCCCTCTATCTAGGCATCCCAGGGGGCTGGCCAGGCATGGCCCCCCACTCATCCCCAGTGCAGCCAGTCTCAGACATCCCCCTGGTTGTTGCTACAAGGAAGAAGTTCCAGGCCAGCGTGGGCAGCAGGGCGGCTGAGGGCGAGGACTGAGACCCAAAGGCCCGCCTTGCCTGGAAGGTGTGTCTCCCATCCAGCCTTGAGCCTCCTCCCTGTCAACCTCCCCTCGGGAAAGGAGACAAAACTGAACCCAGGGGTCCCGACAAACAGCCGTGACACCTAGACCTGCCCTTCGTTCTTGGGCATCCTGGCTTCAGTCTCCCACTCTGTAGCACTGGGTGAGTGGTAACTATCGCCTAGCCTGTGGGGGTAGAGAAGTAGGGGAGCACTCATTCAGCACCTAGCAAACTGAGGAGGACTGTCTCAGCTCCTTAGGTTGGAGTGGACTACATCCCCCAGAGCAAGACCACCTCCAGGACACACACAGACGCCTGAGGCACCCCCACCAGACTGTACCATCAAGAGCTCATGATTCCAGGCACCAGCTACCCACCTGCCTTTCTCATGTCCAAATGGAGTAGAAATGAGCACTTCCCCCACAGGCCATCCATCCCCAGGGCCCCTTCCCAGCCAGGACTCCAGCAAATGTCAAGGGTGCCCAAGCTTCCTTTTTCCCACCACCCTGTCACACTGGGACTCAGAGGATCACAGAGTGGGGCACTCCTGGGCGCTGGCTCAGGCTGAGGAGTCGGGCAGCTGCGAGCAGGAGGGCACCACTGAGCACCTCCGAGGCACAAGAAGTCCAGGCCAGCGCCAGTGACCAGCCGAAGCTGATGTGCACGCTCTGCACATGCTGCGCGCCATACAGACGGGTGGCCTCCACAAATGCTAGGTGTGAGTAGCTGATGTAGATGCTGAGCCCCGCCAGGGTCAAGGTACCTGCGGAGGGAAGGATGGCAAGGCTGCTCAGCGTATCACTTGTAGATCCAACCTCAGGTCTCCTCCCCTCCAAAGATCACCTTTGCCTCAGGACAGGCACTAAGGGTAGTGAACTCTGAGTTTTAAGGGAATGAGTATTGGGGTAAGACCTCACCGGACAAAGCCCCTTGTAAACGGCCCTGGGGCTCAGTTATGTCTGAAAAAGGCCCAGGTCTGCAGCCAGCGCTATCTGGCCTCTGTCCACCCTAGCCCTTGGACAGTGTTGGGGTGGGGTGGGTTGGATTTTTAACTGCCTGCAACAAAAGCCACAAGTTTAATCTGGGAAGGGCGGGAAGCAGGATCTAATGCATTGTTGGGAGATGTAGGGGCGGGGTCAGCACCCAGAGTGGAATGGCCACACTCTCGGGCTTGCCTAGGAGCCGGCACAAGAGGTAGTGTCCTCTCACCTGCAGTGCCCAGCTCCTTGTCTCTCTGCCTTAGCCCAGCTCCTCCCTCTGCCCTAGCCCAGCCCCTCTCTCTGCCTTAGCCCAGCTCCTCTGCCTTAGCCCAGCCCCTCCCTCTGCCTTAGCCCAGCTCCTCCCTCTGCCTTAGCCCAGCTCCTCCCTCTGCCTTAGCCCAGCTCCTCTCTCTGCCTTAGCCCAGCTCCTCCCTCTGCCTTAGCCCAGCTCCTCTCTCTGCCTTAGCCCTCCCACAACACATGCTCCGCTGGTCCCCGAAGCCTCAGCTGACTATATCGGACTGCCGCTCCTCCTGATATCTTCACTCAGGGGACCCCAGTCTCTCACCTCGATTCCCTCTCTGCCCCGGAAGGCAGGGCCAGCCTCCCCAGAAGCTACCTTTGGACTCTCTACCTGTGCCAGTGTCTTCATACAAAGAAAAAAATGCAGAGTTTCCATGTCACCATGAAGTTTCTCAGTTAGAATCCTAAGCCATTGTGGCTGTCAGTGGCTCCCTGTGGCGGCTTCCCGTGGCTTCTTAATTGGATTTTGCACCCACAGTCTCCTGGGCGAGGCCATGGCGGATAATTTGATTACCCCATCACCTTCTCTAGAGACCTGGGTCTGAATGTCTGTCTCATTAGTTCGTAGCTGTGGGCTCCCCATCTCAGACTCATCCCACTCCTGACAAAGGTCTCCTGAAGAGAACCTGTCCCCCGTAGGGAAGCAGGCTTGTCTGGGAAGGCGCAGCCTTGGGTAATCTCATCATTGTGGTCACAACCAGGCTGAGTTGACAGGCCAGCACAGTCTAGCCTAGCTGCTGAGGACAGACGGCATGCCTGCCCACCTTTGATGACAGCCAGCCTAGGTGGCTGGGATAGTACCAAGTGTTCAAGGGGACCCGAGTACCTGTGTCCTTCTGGCTCTGGAAGCCTTGGGTCTCTAGCCTGCTAAAGTGGCACTAAAGGGAGCTTGGCCTGGTGCCATGGTTATAGCCAGAGACTGGGGAGGTAAGGGACGTTATGGCCCTGCTTGCCCTGCTCTGTCTCAACCCCTGCCTCCTCGTAAGAGGAAAAGCTGAGTGGAGGCCCACAGCCCTCTTCTTGTAACAAACATCTGCCCACAGAGCTAGTCTGGCAGTGACCATGGAGAACCTCAAGTCTCCCAGGCCAGGAAGCTCCACCCTGGTCCTCCTATGTGTCCAGGCCCCAGCCAGAAACCCTGCCACTAGGCCAGCCTTGGGGATGGCTGTGTGAGCTCTCCAATGCTCAGAGACCAGGGTGGGGATTAAGTGAGTGAGAGCCCCACTCCCAGGATGACCCTCCCTCCAACTCACCCCCTAGCAAGAAGTAGCAGCCAGTGGCCAGCAGCAGAGGGACACTCTGGGACAAGGAGCTGAGCAAGCCGCAGACCCAACCACACACGATGAGGACGAGGCTCAGAGGCAAGAGTATCATGACTGTGCGATGCAGGGCTGTGGGAAGAGGGGGTTTCAGGGGCAGGCAGAGTGGGGAGAGACAGAGGGGCGGGGAGACGAGATGGGCAGGCAGAGGGGCGGGAAAAGGGACCTGCTTCCAAGGAGGAGCCAAAGTTAGCCATGCCTTTACCTGCTCTGGTCACCAGAGCAGAGGTTCAAGCAGGTACCTATCTCCCGTGGGACTTCCAGACCCTCCTGGTGGCCACCCCTTTCTGAAACAGACTTCCTGAAGCCAGGATGAGGGAGGATCACCAATGTCCTCCCCTCTCTACCCTCAGGCCTCTCAGGGAGAGCAGATCGTTGATGGCCATCCAACTGAAAACTGGCCAGTCCAGAAGGGGACTTGGTGGGCCCCAGGGGACCCAGTCATGCTCCGAGGTGGTTCACATCCTCCAAGACAGAGGTTGGCTCCACTGAGAAGGACCCAAGGTATGGGGAGGGCAGAAGGGGCTGGGGTTCCAGCATCTGTGGTCAGAGGGCTATGATGGAGAAACTCTCTGGGCCCAAGCCTCAGAAGCAGTTTGTGGGCTGAGGTGAAGTGGTTGGGTCCCAGACCTGCCTGAAGAGTCAAAGATGGCACTGCCCCGGACTCACAGAGCAGGCGCTGTACGGAGGGAGACGCTTCCAGGCCGGCACTGGCAAACGGGTCAATCAGGGGCACGCAGCTGTTCTGCCCTGAAAGCCAAGGTGCAGATGGGGGCTGGGCAACATGGGCACCATAGCCTTGGGACCCAGCTTAACTCTTGAAACTCAGCGTTATTGCTCCAAATGGGACTAGAGACTAGATCTCTTATTTAGTTAAGGGTTACAGAAGGGAAGTGAGTTTAAAATTTCAAACATTTAGTAATGTCCAGATTGGTCACCAAAAGAGGAGATGACACATTCTGGAGCATTCCTGACTCATGTTTTACGGGCTCTCTGGTCCTTTTTCTTTTTTTTTTTTTTCTTTTTTTGGTTTTTCGAGACAGGATTTCTCTGTAGTCCTGGCTGTCCTGGAACTCACTCTGTAGACCAGGCTGGCCTCGAACTCAGAAATCCACCTGCCTCTGCCTCCCAAGTGCTGGGATCAAAGGCGTGCGCCACCACCCCCGGCCGGGCTCTCTGGTCCTTACACACGACCACACACACGTAAGCACCTACACATGCCTGTATGCCAAGCACACACACATGAGTACCTACACATGCTTGTAGGCTGAACACCCCTCCACACACATATAAGCACTTATGTATGCATGTATGGCAAGCACACGTACAATACATAAGTACCTACATATACATGTATGCCGAGCACACACACATATACACCTACACATGCAAACACCCACACATGCATGTATGCTGAGCACACACACATACACATCTACATATACCAAGGACACACAGATGAGAGGTTCTGCCAGGTAAATGAACAGTTTGATTACGCCTCCCAAGCACACAGAGGAAGCAACTACAAGTTTGCTCACAGCTGTATGCGCACAGTCACAACCACACACACTCATACACACATTTACACAATCATACTTATTTTTGCCTCATATATATATATGAGGTTTCTCTGTATAGCCCTGGCTGTCCTGGAACTCCCTCTGTAGACCAGGCTGGCCTCAAACTCAGAAATCCACCTGCCTCTGCCTCCCAAGTGCTGGGACCAAAGGCGTGAGCCACCACTGCCCGGCTCCTCTCACATTCACACAACTTATATTTCCTCACACACACAGTACCATGTGTTCACACACCAAAAACGTTACATTCTTGACAAGGGCAGCATCAGACTGAGATTGGTGAGACGGGTCCCTTGAGGGGCAGTGGGGAGCCTGACATAGGAGACACCAGCCCCTGGTCACTTGGTTGAAAGGCTGTGGTCTTCTATGGGGCTCTAGCCATCCATGTCTACCTCTACGCTTCCTGCCCGTCCTCAGCCCCAGAGCCCCTCCTCTAGGAAGGGATCCAGGTTTCCCTGGTCCCTGGGCCACAGCCTGGTATTGGAGCAGCAAGCCTTGATCTGGCCCTGGCAGCTGGCACCCGGCCTCCGGTGCTCTTCTTCCTCCATGGAGGAGGCACCTAGACCTAGAGGAGCTAAGGAGGTACAATCAAGTTACTCAGAAGCAAGGAGCAGGTTCGTGGCCCACCTGACCTGTCACCTCTCGATGGCACCCCAACTCTTCCCAGCCAGGCCCTAAAGAATGCTCCTCAGAACGTAAGGAAGCCTGGTGTCGGCCCTTCTCTGCTTCTGGCCGTGACCACCATGGCAGCAGCCCATCCCTGAGCGGGGACCTTCTTCCTCACAGCCCTCCACACCCCAGCGATTTGAGGGGAGACTGTGATGATATGGAACTGAGAGACTCCCTGGGGAACAGATAGGGGCACGTGGGGAGGGGGATAGAAATAAACGAGGCAGAAGGGGAGGGTGGAAGGGGTCTCTGTGTGTAGCTCACCTTCACAGGTGCGCCAGAGCCCGGAATGCGAGGAGAGTTGCGCGCTACCAGGGCCGCCAGAGTCCGCCACCTCCAGGATGTACCAGTAGTCGCTGGCCACAGCCGCTGCCAGCAGCGCGAAGCTGAGTAAGGCGCCCAGGGCTGCGCTCAGGAGCAACGCGGCTAACAGGGCCATGTGAATAAGAGTCAGGCAGCAGCGCAGGGGATGCAGCGCCGAGTGGAAAGAGGAGGTAGGAACTGGCTGCACGGAGTGGCAGGGAGGTGAAGGCGAGAACTGTGGGCTGGGGACAGCCGAGGTTCCGGACAGAAATGAAGCAGGCTAGTGAAGGTTTAGGCGGTGGGAGGGGCGGGAGCAACAGCAGGAGAAGGCATGGGAGGGGTGTTGTGGAGCAGGCTGGCTGGAAGCAGAGGGCAGGGGTGTGGGTGACCACTGCATTTCTGCCACTGCGCGAGTGGCCAAGTTTGCAAGGAAATGGATCACCTTTCTGTGCTAGACAGGCAGTAAGAGAAGAGAGGGGGAAATCTCAGATCGAGACAGAGCTGAAGACAGTAGATTTGGGTTCATATCTTAGTGATGTCACAAACTAGGCACAGTGCTGTGTGGTGTTTGGGAAGAGGATCGAATTGAATCGAAGATGCCCCAACCGGCAAGGATGTACAGCGGCAGTCAGCAGCTGGACCACTGTGCCAATAGCTCCTAGAGTGGAGGTTTGTGGAGGGGGAAGGGTGCTAGACAGACCCAGCTGGGCACATTTAGGGAAGACTCTTGGTGTGACACATCTCAGCGTGGGGTCCTGGTTTCCATTAGTCCTGAGGATAAGCTCCCCTTAGCAGGGAGAAAAAAGCATTCCTTCCCTGCTCGAGTGTAACTCACTTTTGGGGCACACATACAGAACCCCCAAGGACAGGAGTCAGATGCTAAGGTTAGGAGAGGCAGAGAGCGGGACGAGGTCTCTCCCAGGAGGAATCCAGGCAGCGGAAGCAGGACGAGCTGGGTTTCCTTGTGGAGAATGGGAGGATCCCTGAACCACTGCCCCTGGGGTGGACAGAGCCTGAAGGGGGGGCCAGAGGTGGTCTTTCTAGGACACCAGAGCTTTGACATTCAGGCCAACCATGTCCTTTCTTGGATTATTTGAGTCTCTCTGTAATATATATGTTTCCCTCTGCTACGTTCTTGGCTTGAGGAACATGGTCCAGAGATATAAGCAATCTTAGCGAAGTTATTAAAACAATATTTCAAGCGGAATTCAGCCATTGAAACAAGAATTGAAGCAAGCACAGAATTCTTCAGCATGCTGCTCTTCACATGTACACCAAGCCGTCTCCAGCCGCATCTGTTGTGTGACAACCTCTCCAGCTGGCATTGTCCCACAGACACCCCTGTGCTGGAGCCAGGTGGGAGCCCAATGATCTGGGAAAGACTAAGAACCCAATGGGTGCTCAGAGCTGCAGCCCTCCCAAGGTAGGAGGAAAGGGAGAAGGGAGACTCCCATCCCAAACTGACTACAGGTGAGGAATAATCATGAATCATATAAGCTTTAGGTCACCTAACAGTTACCCCACAGTGTATCAACATGACAACAATCAGTCTTGGTTTCTGTCAAAGGCTCCTTTCATCTAGATTGGCATGCCGGTCTGGTCCCACCTCCCTCTCGCTGAGCCCTTTGTCTTTAAGCAGGTTTGCAAATGTTCCCCGCTCTTGCTGCAGTTCAAGCAGGTCTAGTGCAGCCCGCCATCAAGGTAGGTGACAGCCATGCCTGAGGCCACTGCTACCCTGGGGGGGAGTGAAAGCAAGAGGCATAAGTACACCTTCGAAGCGCTAATTCCCTCACGCTGAAGGGCTGGACGATGGCCCGCTGAGCAGTCCCTACCCACTTCATTTTCAACCCTGGGTTCTGTGCAGCCGAAGCCATTGATGACATTGTCCTCTAGGCGGCAGGTGCTGGTCACTGAGGGGTTGCCCGAAAGAATTTAGCCAGTGTTCTTCCCCAAATGGCCCCAGTCTGAAGAGGTGCTTCTTTAGAACCACCCCGCACTTATTACATGTCGTCTCATCAGTGTGTAAGCTGTGTGCTGGCTCCTTCAAGCTAGCATAACCCATCATCACAGGTCACATTGGCTGGACAGTTTGTTTCTAGTGCTGCCAGCTGGGTGGCTGATGAACTTCCTGCCCCAGGCTAACACTCTGTTGCCTCTAGCTGAGTCTGGGGAAGCAGCTGCCACTGTCAGCTGAATTATCCTTCAGCAGCTGGCATCAGCCATCTGCCAGCTAACTTTACTGAGCATGGTAGACATCCACCCACAGATGACCCTCGCACAAATTACTGTAAAGCGGGCGGGCCGGGCCCATTCATCCACTCGGCATGCAGGATGAAGCTGGCTAAGTCCAGCAGATGCAAGACCAAAATAAAGAAATAAATGATAATAATAATTCTAAAAGGCTCTCCAGTTCACCTTACTTGGATGAAACAGGGCTGCAGCCAAGGCTCTGTTCACACATGCCAAGGAAGCGTTGGACAGCCATTAAGACAGGTGACCATGGCAGTAACTGGACTGGCAGGTAGTACCAAGTGGAACCCACAAGTCCGTGAAGCTCCACTAGCAGAGCTGGCCACCCCCACCAGCAGCTAGGGCTTTGCTGTGGGAAAGCTGCTCCCATCGCCAAGTCCCCCATCCCCCACACACCATCCCCAACACGGCACTTGCAGGGACTAGAAGGCACACCTCTCTCCCGCTCTGTGCGCCCACCCTTGTCAGTCCAGCTGCAGCTTCTGACAGGAACTTGATGACAGGCTGTTCAATGGTGCCTCTCCTGCTGCCACCGGGGGTGCTCAGGCACACTAGCTGGCTTTTTACCTCCTTGATGTTCAGAAAGCAAGTGGAAAGCCTGTAAGCCGTGCAGGAGGCACAGTACCAGTTCAGAATCCACTCAAGCACTCAGAATGTTCCACTTTGGGGGCGGAGACCCAGCTTGGTCCTTTCCTGTTGAAACCTGGCAAGTTCCACAGACTGAGCCAGTGGGCAGGAAACTTGAAGCTGCTGGCTCCCGGCCTTCCTCAGGGTGATTCTTGCTTGAGACAGGAAGGCCCTCAGTGACCACTCACAGACTGGTGGAGCCAGCCTCCTGCCAGGCCGTCCTGTTTGTACACGTCTTGTCATCCTTGACTAGGACCTAGCTCCCCCTGGGCTCAGATATCCACCTTGGTGCTGCCTGTGGCCTTTAGAAGCTGTTTAGACACACGCTCTTGTCACTCAGCTGTGTTGCTTGGCTCTGCTCTCCCCTAAGCCCTCTGCTCCTTCTCTTATCTCTGTGGTAAGGCGGGAGCGAACCCAGGTCCTAACGTGTACAGTGCTTCCCTTATCTTGTTCTACTTATTGTTGCACAGAGCTGTCCTAAGCCTTCAGTGAGGCCACCAGAATGTCTTAGGTGGTTCTGGAGAGAGCCAGGCCCCAGATGTCCAGAGGCTGCCCAGGAGCCATCCAGGTGAACACAGGGGCACGCACCACTGCCGCTGGGCAAGTGCAGTGGCCTGACTCCTTTACACATGCTCAGTCGGAGCCTGAGATGAGATGGCCGGTTTGGTTTGCCAGTGTTCTTCCTGCACTGCAGGCAAGCCAGCAGCTCACCGGAGCTGAGCTGTCACTTTTAACTCTGCCTCAGGCCTCCTGGGCTCTGAAGGTCTTACTGGCTTTCTGTGCTGATCCTTCTAGAGTCAGTGAGGCTGGGGCCCTTACAGGACAGGGACAGAGCACCTGGACTCTTGCGAAAGCTACTTGAGCCCTCAGTCTATCAACATAGTGTGCATGGACTAGCAGTTGTGAAATCTGTTCCCCTGCCTGACTTAACTCCGCCATGTCAGTCCCCCTGCCTGACTTA
>JADRCD010175845.1:0-17702 GCA_019843815.1 Montemys delectorum | reverse complement strand
GAATTGAACTCAGGACCTCTGGAAGAGCAGTCAGTGCTCTTAACCACTGAGACATCTCTCTAGCCCCTCTCTCTGGAATCTTAAGCCCCAAATAAACTCTTCTTGATCATGGTTTTCTATCATAGCAACATACAAGCAATTAAATACTCTGTCTTTGTGCAGGAGATCCATACACACCTGTAAGCCCAATACTCAGAAAACAAACATAGGCATGAGGAGCTGCCATTCAAGTCCAGCCTGAGTGACAGTGAAACACTACCTCAAAGTAAAATTCAAAGAGTGAGGTGGTAATGGCTCACCCTGCGAAGGCTTTGCCATGCAAATATAAGAACATGAGTCAGTACACAGTATCCACATAAAAAGCTAGGTGTAGTCGCCCATGCCTGATAGACATGGTGGGCTTGCTGGCCAGAGAGTCTTACCCCATAAGTGAGCTCCAGATTTAGTAAGAGAAAAAGTAAAGTGGAGAGCAATAAAGAAAGACAACTGGAGTGAGTCAGTTTCTTCCAAAAAGATGAGCAAGATTTGAGAAATGTTCATGGAGTTAGCCTGGATAGACTTGTATGCTAGACGCACATCTACACAGCGTACATGCACACTAACACACACACACTTTCTAAAAATAAGTTTAGAAAATAAAAAATGAAACTATCTAATCTTAAAAGCTAACCATATCATCTTACCCATTTTTCAACTGTCACCATTTTACCGTGGCATAAAAGTTCAGCATGTCCATTCCCATTTCTCATAGATCTCCTCCTTCTGCATCCCACATTCTATTCATATACTTCTATTGAGTACACAACATTACTTTTTATCTTTAAGTTTTCATATCAAGTCACAGAATAAACACAGACCACTTGCTACTTTGTAGTAATAATTGAAAACTATTTATTAATTTTTAAATGTATCACTGTAGCAAAGTGATCTCTTAGAAAATTATCTTTTCTTAATATATTCTGTTTATATGGGTTTTTTAAGATGCCTGCAGACATTAGAAGACAGCGTCAGAGCCTCTGAAAGTGAAGATATAGATGTCTAGAAGTCTCCATATGAGTACAACTGAACCTGGATCCTCTGCAAGAACAGCAAATGTTCTTAATCACTGAGCCATCTCTCCAGCTCTAGAAAATATCTTGATGACTGATTAAAGTTAGTGTGATCAACATTAATACCACCCAACATCATATGTTTCTAGATAAAATTCAATGAAAAGCACGCATCAACAACTATATTCTATGCTTGGCAAAAAAAAAATTTAACCTGCATCCATTCATGCAGGAAAGTATCAAGTCTTAATGATAGGACATGCAGTAAGATAACCAGCTGAGACTTCAGAATGATTAGTCATTAAAAAAGAATGCAAGGAGATTATTATATATTAAAGATATTATAGGACACAAGAGATATGATAAGATACAGCATAAGATCCTTAATTACATTCATGGTGGAAATTTTAAAAGAAACAAAAAGAAGCACAACCATTGAGAAATTTGCCCATGGATTGTGCTAAGGCTCAAAGGAATCCCCAACAGTTTATGCCAGCCCTTAGGAGAAGATGAGGTCATAAGAAGTCTAGAAAATGTATCTCCGTAGCAAAGTGATCTCTTAGAAAATTATCTTTTTAAAAATCTATTTTGTTTGTATGGGTGTTTTACTGATGCCTGCAGACATCGGAAGACAGCGTCAGAGCCTCTGAATGTGAAGACATAGAGTCTGTAAGCCTCCGTATGGGTGCAACTGCACCTGGATTCCAGAAGCACTCCTGCTGGCAGATGGTCCTTACACACAGTGGGCCTGTTCTACAACAAGCTACTCCTGCTCTTTGCGTTCTCTCATCCACTGGGCTCTAACAGAATGAGAAAGAAAACAAGATTCTCACTCCAGTTTCTTGATCTTAGACCTCCCAGATTCCTATCATATAAATTGCTTTATAAATTACCCAGTCTCTGGTTTCACTTAGAGTAGCTTCAAGCAGACTAATAAAGACTATATTAAATAGAATAAATTATGGCAGCATTGCAGTTATAATAAAAGGGTATTTAATCTTAAAAGACAGATGCATCTAAGTATTCAAATAAACAAAGTTATACCTGAAATTTACTTTCAAACCTCTAAGGAAAAGGCAGAGGTGTATTCTGAGAGAAGCAAGAAATATTGTAATATGGCATATATGAAGGCATGCTGCTCTTTATGGTATTCTGTAGCTTCTATTTTTAAAAACACAGCTGGAAAACACAGTCATTTAAAATGCTGTGGTGGCGCACACCTTTGATTCCAGCACTCAGGGGGCAGAGGCAATTGATCTCTTTAAATTTGAAGGCAGCCTGGCCTACAAAGTGCATTCCAGAAAAACCAGAGCTACAGACACCCCATAATAAAAGCAAAATGTGTACATATTTGTTTAAAGTTATTATCTTTCTTTTAGTATAATTCAATTTCAAATTTGTGAGGCTGGAGATATATCTCAGACAGTTAAGTGGCTACCTACTCTTGCCTCTTACAGAGAACTCAGGTTTGGTACCCACCAACCACATGGCAGCTTACAACTGTCTCTAGTTCCAATTGCAGATCTGATATCCTCTTCCGACCTCCAAGGGCACCAGGCCTGCATACAGTATACTCTTACTGATACAACCAAAACACTGATATACATAAATTTAAAATGAATCTCAATTTAAAATTTATACTTAAAACATTCTTCATCATGTTCTATCTGATTCAAAAGTAAGATTCATCGATGATTTGTTCCTTTTCCCAAATTTTGGTATTTAACAAAAATTATAACAGAAAGATAGATAAGTTTAAAGACCCTGGTACTGTCTCCAAGACTCCCCCATATGCTCACCATGAGCATCTCTATAAACTCAAGAGGAATCAAACAGCACATTCTCTTTTCCACTCAGACCTTCCTTCCATTATTCTCCCAATAGTTCCAGTTTAAGCACACATTAGTTTCTTTATCTTTCCTTCCATACCCAGCTACCCAGGAAGCTGGCTGCATCAGTGATATCCATGGAAATAAGAGAAGAAAGACTTTGGAAAACACACACAAGAGATACAGCTCACTGTGGCTGAGTATTGGTGTTCCCTCCTCTCATTCTTATATTGAGACCCTAATACTGGGCATGACAGTATCAGGGAGGATTCTGGGAGGTAGATCAAGTCACAGAGGTGTGGTCTCCATGACAGAACCTCAACTTGGGAGGATAGGGCAGGAAAGTGGCATCTTTACCCAGAAGGAGGTCCTGACCGGGAAATTAATTAGTGGTACCCAAATCATATTACTTCCCAGACTCTAGAACTATGAGAAATGGATTTCTTTTAACCAATCTCAATCTAGTCAATGGTACTCTGTTAAAGCAGACTGAGCAAAATAGTTTGGAAAACTTACTAGACATAAGCTAGAAAAGTGAACAAAAATCATTTGAGAAAATATGACTAGAAGTGTGACTTTGCTGAAAGATATAAAATAAAATGTAGTCTTTCAATGAGAATACCCCATAGGCTCATATATTTGAATGGTTGGTCCCCAGGTGGTAGAACAGTTTGGGAAGGATTGGGAGGTATGGCCTTGTTGGAGCAAGTGTGTCACTGGAGGTAGGCATTGAGGTTTCAAAAGCCCAGGCCATCCCTAGATAGCTCTCTCTAAGTCTCCTGCTTGTAGATCAAACCTAAACTTTGACCTATACTCCAGAGCCTGCCTGCTGCCATGTTCCCCACTATGATGATCTTAGACTTATTACCTGTGAAACTCTGAGCACCCAAATTAATGCTTTCCTTTAAATATATATATATATGTATATATATATATATACATATATATATATACATATGAATGAGCTGTAGCTGTTTTCAGATACATCAGAAGAAGGCATCAGATCCCAGGACAGATCGTTGTGAGCCGCCAAGTGGCTGCTGGGTATTGAACTCAAACCTCTGGACAAACTGTTGAGCCATCTCTCCAGTCCTAAATGTTTTCTTCTATAAGGTGCCTTGACCATGGTATTTTGCTACAGTAACAGAAAAGTTACTATGACGCAGGTAGTAGCAGAAGTGGCGCAGCTGTGACCATGCTGGGTTTTAGGAGAGAGGTTACACACAGCACAATCTAAGGTCCTGAGAGCAGTGTGGGCTGTGAAGGCCAACTCAGGGGCTTCAGGGGGACAATATTAGCAGCTGGGCTAGCAACCATCTTACAAGAGTTTGCCAAAGAACACATCTACTTTTTTGACCTTTTCTAACAATCTGCCTGAGGCTAAACTGAAGAGTTCTAATTTCATTGATAGAGGAGATTTTAAGACAGCATAGTATCAATACTGTTGCATGATTATTAGTAATCACTTATGCAAATCTATGACAAAAAAGAGCAGGCAGGAAAAACAGAAATACAAAATGTATAGTTTAAGGAGAAAAAGCGCACCAAGAAACAATGTTGACAACACCTTGGTTTGTGCTGGAAGAACTAAGGAAAAAATGGAATAAATGGAGTAGCGCCCTCATGGAGAACCCACCCAGCCAATCCTGCAGGGTGTAAAAAGGCCTCCAGAATTACCTGTTACTGAAACACAACAATAAATCAAAACTTATGCAAAGGTAGTTGAAGGAGGTGGCCAGTCCATCCCAAGCAGGCGGCGGGCTTAGGCAGCTTCAGGCATGTGGTTCCCGCTTTAGAGCTAACAAGGACACAGGAGTAAGGGGGCTGTGTAATCTCCCTTTGAGGTTAGAAAGAGCTGCAGAGACCAGGGGTGTGGCAGGGGAGTCAGTGAAATTATGAAAGTGAAGCTTGGACACACACAGAGCTGATAACTGCCAAGGAAAGCTGCTAATAGGAAGTGGAACCAGCCCAAAAAAGAGAAATGACATTAGCAAAACTGTAAAGAGCAAGAGGCCTGAAGAGCCACCCTTTGGTGCGAGACACAGCACTTCAGGATTGGGAGACTCTCCTGCTGAGTTTCTGTCTCACCTTGGTCCAGTATTTCTTCACTCTGCCCCATCCTTCCCTTCTGGAATTGTAATGCATATCCTGTGCCAGTGCTTGTAACTGATTTTTGTTTTTACAGCGCATTTCAATTAGAAGGCTTTGACACACTATACGGACTTTTTAACTTTGATTAAATACATTTTCCATTATGATATGGCTATAAACCTAGGGGCCAAGGAATGAAATACGGTGGTTTGAATGAAATGACCCCCATAGGCTCATATATTTGAATACTCGATCCTCATGTGGTAGAAGTGTTCAGAAAAAATTAGGAAGTGTGGCTTTATGGGAGGAGGACGGTCACTGCAGGTGTGCTTTGAATTTTCGAAAGCCCATGTCATTTCCGGTTAGTTCTTTCTTTCTGTATCTTCCTGTGGATCCGATGTGAGCTCTTGGCTACCACTCCAATACTATGGCTGCCTGCTGCCATGAAGCCCACGGTGATGACCGTGGACTACAAACTTCTGGAACTCTGAGACCCACCCCTCAAACCCCTCCCTATATTTAAATATTTTCTTTTGTAAGTTGCTTTGGTCATGGTGTTTTGCTACAGGAACAAAAAAATAGCTAAGATACCAGACATTCAGAATCTCAACAAGTTCCAAACAAGATAAACTAAAAGAGACCTATACAATATACATTATAAAAACCTAAATAAATGAACTGTATCTCTCATCAACCAGAGAAGCAGCCTTGTGGGAGGGGAAGATCTTGATTTCCTTACAAGATTAAAAATCTCTAGTTCTCAACAACAACAAAAAAATTGCAACGAACACATGCACATTGTGTCACAGAGCCCACTCACAGGAAAGATAATAAACAATGTCCCTGATAAAATGAAGACGCTGTACATACCAAACAAGACTTCAATCAACAGTCTCAAGTATGCTCCAGAAGTAAAGAAAATTATATACACACAAAAGAAGAAAACAATGCTCAAAAATGTAAGCAATAGTAATTATTAAAGGGTATAGAAATTTGGGGACTGAAAACAATAAGAAAAAATTTAAATTCTTAGAAAAAGTTCAACAACATACTTGAAAGAAAGAAGAATCAGTGAATTTGAGTATTAGACTATCAAAATTGCCTACTCTGTATAGCAACAAAACAGTGACGAAAATGAAGCTGGAGATGGCAGCACCCTAAGGTGAAGCTGGGAGATGCATGTGACTAGAGGCCTTCCTAGTCCACCAGCAAGTGTGAGGCCAGTCAAGGCTTTATAGCAAAAGTCTTTTCTTAAAAAGAGGAGTAGGGACTGGGCAGGGAAGGGGAAAGGAACCGGAAAGAAAGAAGGAGACAGAATCTAAGGACCCTATAACAACAGTCTCATAAAAATCTCACAGAAGAAAAAGGAAACAAAAACCATTGAAAATTTGTGGTTAAAAAGTTTCTAAGGTTGGTGAAAGGAGGTCAGCATTATTTATATACATGGAAACAATATACACAGTGCAGTGAAAGACAGACTGAAAATCATGGAAGTGTGTGTTAGCGAGAACACGGGAGAACTCCATGGTCAGCTCAACAAGGCCTTTCCCCAAGGTAAGATCAGAAAACCAAGACCTCCTAGAGACCACGGGTGAAGACTGACAGGATCTCAGCAGAAACCATGGTAACCACAAGTAGGAATATGTTTACAAGGCTGAAAGAAAAAGCAAAACTAAAAACAAAAACTCAACCAAGAATTCTACAACCAACAAGCCACACTTCCAAAATGGAGGAGAAATTTAAAAATCAAACAGAAAGCCAAGGGAATCTAGTAGTGACACAGCATGCTGAAGAAAGTCCTTCCTGGTGAAATGCAAGAACACTAGTTGGTAATTCAGACGCAATACAATGACATATAAGATTTCTAGTAAGGCAAAATAATACATAAATATTAAAAATACTGAACTGCTGCTTTGTAACTCCACTTCATTTTCTACGATATAAAAACAGGTAACTGCTTAAAACTACAAACATGCCAAAAAATGGAATAAAACAAACCTTCAAAGCAAATAATCTACAAAAAACAAGTGAAATATTTGAAAAGACACTTGACTAAAAATACCCACTCACATTAACAAGACAGTAGTACACACCTTTAATCCCAGCACTCTGAACACAGAAACTAGTGGATCTCTGTGATTTTGAGGCCAGCCTGGTCTACAGAGTGAGTTCCTGGACAGCTAAAGCTATGTAGAGAGACTGTGTCTCAAATCATAAATAAAAATAAAACCCACACCCCCAAAAAAGACTGACATTAACAGTCATTACAGAAACACAAAATAAAACTGAAAGGAGTGGCTGCACACTCTGAGTATTAATTACACTTAATAAGATTACCAGGCAGTTGTACTGACTCAGGCCTGCAGCCCAACACCAAAAGGCTGAAGCCAACAGGACTGTCAATACTGTGAGGCCATCATGGCATACAAGATTCAGGATAGGGGCAGAAATTCTGTTTCAAAAAGAAAAGAAAAACATAAAGATTGATCATATCCTATGAATTCCTGGCACCTGGGAGGCATAGGCAGGCAGATCTATAAGTTCCAGGACAGCCATGGCTACACAGAGAAACTCTGCCTTGAAAAAAAAAGGGGAAAAAATGTTGTATAAAATCTGACAGGGATGTAAAATGACAAACTATCTTCAAAAGCAGCTTCTTAGCAACTTAAACTTACATCAGCCACACCCCTGCCTATCCCAAATTATTGCCAATGACAAAGAGAACACACATATTCCTATTAATACATGTATACAAACAACCAAAAATGGAATAAAACAAACCTTCAAAGAATCATTATAATAGCAAAAGGATGAAATAAAAATATCCATCAAGTGGTGAATTTTAAAAAGTGCTACATCCACACAGGAATAAAAAGAAATACTGATATACATAAAACATGAACTCAAAATGACTATGCTACGTGAGAGAAGCCAGTGAGAACACATATAAACAAGCACACGATATGAAGGTCTAGAGAAAGAACTGTTACTGTTGGCTACAGAAAACAGATCACTAGCTACCATGGTGATGGGCATAGGGAAAGGTAAAGCATAGGCACATGAGAAATCTTTGTAGAATACTAGGAGTATTTGGTCCACACAGGCCTAAAATTGAGCATAAAACGTCTAACGCAGCTTATGCACAAAGACACCAGGGTTACACTGAAGCAGAGAAACAGGGTCCCCATGTTTCTGCTCACATCTGCTCGACTGCTCTGCCCTAGACCTCTCCCTCCTCCACTTTCCTCACCCCTTCTCCTGCATATCTACAGTATCTCTCCATATAAAATCATTACTTTGATTTTTATCTGAGAATACAAATTCAAAAGGCACAGTCTATAGTTCAAAATACTCAGTTTGTCCTAATTGTATTTTCCTGAATGATGAAATACAAAAGCCCCATGTCTACATCTGGGATGGATGCCAGGTGTGGTGCTACATGCCTGTGACTCCAGCACACAGCGGGGCTCATGCAAGAGAACCCCAAGGCCAGTTCAAGGTTAGTCTGTGAGACCCCAGCTGAAACAACAAAGATAAACATAAAACCCTGCACAACATACAGAACAAAAACCACAAGACGAGTAACTGCCTTCAACTAACCATATCAGTGTGAAAATGGAAAGAAAAGGTAATATCAATAAACAAAAGATAAAATTGAATGTGATCCTTGCTTGGATCCTTTTTAAACACAGTGAATATAAACAGGTACATGAGTCAATAGAGAAAAGGCAAACATGGATCACACACTATGCAATGTTTAGTGTTATTCAGTCACTGATGGAATAGCAGTACGATATTTTAAGCACCTTATCAGATGACTAGCAAAGCACTCAGCAGCAGCGATGCACATCCTGTAATCCCAGCACTGGGCAGGCAAGGACAGAGGATCAGTGAGTCTAAGACCAGCCTAAGCTATACAGTGAGTTCCTAGTTCAATGCATTAAAAAATGAAATCAAAACCTCTACTGGAAAGAGAGTTAAGTAAAATAATTTGAGCAACATATTGCTAATGCTGGGCATGCTTCCATGTATCTGTCTTAAATATTTTCTAACTGAATTTTTTTTTTCTGAGTCTATCATATAATAAAGTTCTTGAGAAAAGGTTCATAATGCCATGAAACTAAGCTTCTAATAGGACTAAATGTATCTTATTTCATTTCTATTTTAAGTGTAGTTAACAGTGGCTATTACATAATGGGTACTTAATGGACCTTCTTTCAAAATTGTTCAGTCCTATAAACCTCTAGCAAATAACTAAAATTATCTGGATACTTCAGTATTAACATGATCCTCAAGAATTACAATCCAAGGGCTCTGAGAGAGGAGTTAGTGTGCAAAGTGTTTGCTGAACAAACATCAGGACCTGAATCCCCAGAACAATGTGGAAAAGCTAGGTGCATTAGCATGGTACCCCAATGATAAAGAGCAGAGTCAGGTTGGCAGAAGGCTCACCAGTCAGCCAGGCTAGCACATCCCAGCTACAATGAGAAAAATCAGTCTCAAAGAATAGGGTGAAGAGCAAGCAAGAAAGAAAGACAGCTGGCGTCATTTTCTAACCTCCTGAAGCACACACACAGTGATCACACCTGCCCACTGCGTGACGTGTGTATGCAGAATACATGCTAGATAATTATTTTGTTTAAAAGATGGTCAGTCCACTATACCATACATTCCTCATCTTTCAGACTTAAAAACTGAGTCTTTTTATTTAGTTGCTCAATGCCACATGCTAGCAATGCAGAACTAAGATCAAGCTGGCAAATGTAACCAGGATTTTTTTCCTTTAAACTTCTTTTTTAATTAGATATTTTCTTTATTTACATGTCATATGATTTCTCCTTTCCCAGTTTCTCTTCCAAAAAAAAAAAAAAAAAAAAAACAAGAATAAACCCCTGTTGCCTCCCCCTTCCCCGTGTTTGCCACCCCACCTTCTCCCACTTATTGGCCCTAGCATTCCCCTACACTGGGGCACAGAACTTTCACAGGGCCAAGGGCCTCTCCTCCCATTGATGATCGACTTGGCCATCCTCTACTATACGAGTGCTGCCAGAGCAATCAGTCCCACCATGTGTACTCTTTGGTTGGTGGTTGAGTCCCTGGGAGCTCTGAGGGTACTAGTTAGTTCATATTGTTGTTCGTCCTAAGGGGCTGCAAACCCTTCAGCTCCTTGGGTCCTTTCTCTAACTCCTTCACTGGGGACCGTGTACTCAGTTCAATGGATGCTGTGAGGCTCTACTTCTGTATTAGTCAGGTACTGTCAGAGCCTCTCAGGAGACAACTATATCAGGCTGGATTGTCCTTCCTTCAGTCTCTGCTCCATAGTTAGTCTCTGCAACTCCTTCTGTGGGTATTTTGTTCCCCCTTTTAAGAAGGAATGAAATGTCCACATTTTGGTCTTCCTTCTTCTTGAGTTTCTTGTGGTTTATGGGTTGCTCTTTGTGTATTCCGAACTTCTGGGATAATAACCACTTATCAGAGAGTGCATACTATGTGTGTTCTTTTGTGATTGGGTTACCTCACTCAGAATGATATTCTCCAGATCCATCCATTTCCCGAAGAATTTCATAAATTCATTGTTTTTAATAGCTGAGTAATACTCCATTGTGTAGATATACCACAATTTCTCTACCATTCCTCTGTTGAGGGATATGTGGTAACCACAATTTTGTAAAATGAAAATGATGACTTGATTTTAAAACTACTGGGTGATGGGGCTGGACACATGGCTCAACTGTTTCAAGCATGAGATGCTCTGACAAAGGACCTGTGTTCAATTCCCAACTCCCCTGCATCAGCTTTAGCTCCAGGGGATCTGACACCCTCTTACGATCTCTTCAGACCCCAGGCATGCACATGGTGCAGACATATATCTAGACCAAACACTCATGCATATAAAATAAATAAATCTTTTTAAAAATGAAGAGAGGGAGGGAGGCTGGGAGGCAAAGCTGTCAAATGAGGTGTCTCCCTGGGTGACATCTATTCCACAGCGTCCCTCTGCAGCAGTAGTGCATCCACCTCTTATTGCACTGACAACTTATCAAGATGGGACATGAAGAAAAAGAAGGCGGGCTCTTCTGAAAATCAATACTAACACTGACAGCCTTCTTCCTGGATGTAAGAGAATGCAACAAAAACCCAGAGAACTACAGGTACAAAGAAAGTACAGCAGTGCTGAAACAACTCACACAGCTGTAAGGCACATTGAGTCATGCCGATGTAATTATCATGAAGAGCAGAACATGGGAAAGGGATGAGGTCAACACTTACATGATGAGTTTTCAGTTAGCAGTCATGTATGAGAAGTTGCCTTAAGATGGGAGCTCAACAGGAAAGAGTGCTTAACATTCTTCCAAAGGACCAGGGTTTGGCTGCCAGGTCTCCGGCCTCTGTGGCCACCAGGTACACATGTGGTACATACACATATGTAGCCAAACATTCTTAAATTTCTTAAAGTTGCCCTAAGCTGTTCTGATTCTACAAAACTCAATGAAGGACAGGAAAAAAGCATGCGAAAAGGAATTAGGCGGGGCAGTGGTGGGGCACGCCTTTAATCCCAGCACTTGGGAGGCAGAGGCAGAGGCAGGCGGATTTCTGAGTTCGAGGCCAGCCTGGTCTACAGAGTGAGTTCCAGGACAGCCAGGGCTATACAGAGAAACCCTGTCTCGAAAAACCAAAAAAACAAAAAAAGAAATTAGACCCACAACTTCTCATCAAAATTAATGGGAGGCCACATACACCTTAATAGCTTAGCTTCTGGTAGTCATTTTGTCTCAACTCTTCAAAACCGAATCATTTCAGAGCCATAAATGAATCTCGAGGATGGTCTAACCAAGAGCAATTAAACAGAATTTCTATTTTGCATACAAACATACACATTTACAAGTGAATTGATGTATCATTAATTAATGTCCCAAGAAAACTATGAGTCATGACTAAGTTTAAATCTTTCTTGATAGAATCATTTTTATTAAAATATATTTTATGTCTTACATGACTGGTAGATATATGTGAATGTCTAAAAATAATCACAAAAGAACACACATGGTATGCACTCTCTGATAAGTGATTATTATCCCAGAAGTTCAGAATATACAAAGTACAATTCACAAACCACAAGAAACTCAAGAAGAAGGAAGACCAAAATGTGGACATTTCATTCCTTCTTAAAAGGGGGAACAAAATACCCACAGAAGGAGTTGCAGAGACTAACTATGGAGCAGAGACTGAAGGAAGGGCACTTCAGCCTGATATAGCTGTCTCCTGAGAGGCTCTGACAGTACCTGACTAATACAGAAGTAGAGCCTCACAGCCATCCATTGAACTGAGTACAGGATCCCCAGTGAAGGAGTTAAAGAAAGGACCCAAGGAGCTGAAGGGTTTGCAGCCCCTTAGGACGAACAACAATATGAACTAACTAGTACCCTCAGAGCTCCCAGGGACTCAAGCACCAACCAAGGAGTACACATGGTGGGACTGATGGCTCTGGCAGCATATATATAGCAGAGGATGGCCAAGTCGGTCATCCATGGGAGGAGAGGCCCTTGGTCCTGTGAAAGTTCTGTGCCCCAGTGTAGGGGAATGCCAGGGCCAGTAAGCGGGAGAGGGTGGGGTGTCAAGCAGGGGGAGGGGGGAAGGAACAGGGGTTTGTTCTTGCTGTTGTTTTTTGGGTTTTTTTTTTTTTTTGGAAGAGAAACTGGGAAAGGAGAAATCATATGACATGTAAATAAAGAAAATATCTAATTAAAAAAAAGAAAGTATATTTAAAAAAAGTCTCTCAATCAAAAAAAAAAAAAACCCACATGGTATTGGCATAAAAACAAACATGTTGATCAATGGAATAGAATCAAAGAGCCACACAAAAATCCATATACCTATGGGCACCTGAATTTTGCATAAAGAAGACAAAAATACATAATGGGAAAAAAAGAAAGCATTTTCAACAAATGGTGCTGGACTAACTGGATATTTGCGGGTAGAAAAAATACAAATAGATCCAGATTTGTCACCCTGCACATCACTCAAGTCCAAGTAGATTAAAGACTTCAACATAAAAGCAGGGACATTGAATCTGCTCCTGGAAACTCTTCCTCCAACTGGGCTACCTCGTCCAGCCTTAATGTAAGTGTTGGCACCTGGTTTTACTTTATCTTGTAGTGCCATGTTCGGTTCCTCTTCCTGAGAGGCCTGTTCTTTTCTGCTGGGAGCTAGGGGAGGGGTATGGAATGATTCTGGGGAGAGGGGAGAGTAGAGAGTGGGAACTGGGAGGACTGGAGGGAGGGGAAGCTATGGCATGTATTGGATGAGAGAAGAATAAATTAAAATGTTAAATAAAGAACCACATTCAAATAACAAAATCCTACTGCCAAAATAGAATTGCAAAGTCCTAGAGCACTTGTTTGGTTTAATATAAGTACCTGGCTGTCTGGCTGAGCACGACAGCACACATCTGCAGTCAGTACACAGGTGCTGAGACAGGAGGACCACAGACAGGGACCAGGACAGCCCAGGCTATCCAGGAAAAGAGGAGGGGCGGAGGAATGAAAAGGAAAAGAGAAGAAATTATTTAATGTGCCCAAGATTAACCATTAATTAAGCATAATTAATAAACTTATACCTCCAAATCAAAGGATTAACAAATATTTATTAACGTGCATTTAAAAAATTTTAAATGTTAGAAAAAGGTCAATAATAAAATTAACAAATACTTTTCTTTCTTGATTTGTCTTCTATTAACAGAATTAAAAGAACTAAGCAGCGAGATTGCTTAAATAATTTTTCCTTAGTATTTTTGTTCTGATTTTACTTCTGGTAGTACCGAACACTGATGTTGGAGCCTGGCATACACTAGTCAGCTATCTCCTCAATTCATTTGCTTGTAATGTTAAAGTATGTTTAGGGGATAATTAGATCCCAGTTTTCTAACAATACTTTACATGTCTCCACTCCTTTCAATTTACAGTGAAGAACAATTATGATCCCACTTCCACTGTTGTCTTTGAAAAAAGCTAGCTCACATCTATGTACACAAAGAACTACAGGAACTGTTCACCAACTGTTTACTTGTTTACTCATTCAACAAATACTGAATACTGTCCTGTCCTCGGGGGGTGGCTCTTATTAAAACAGGAAAAACAATAAAATATCTGAAAGTAGTAAACACTACTGAAAAGATAAAGGAGAAACTCGTGACCAAAACCAGGTGGACATAATGAACAAGCAACCAGACCCAAGGCAGAGTCTGAGCTAGAGACCCAAACCTGAGAGCTGGAAGCGTGTTTATGTCAGTCACAGGTGCAGGGCACAGATGTAGTCAGAAGACACCAGTCTGAAAACAGGGCCCTACGAGCTAAAAAGCTCTAAGAGATCAGGAAAAAGGAGATCAAGATGAACTTAAAATGTGGCCAATGAGCCAAGGATGGTGGTATAAGCATTCAATCCTGGCTCAGGAAGATGGGGCAGGACATTGAGCCTGAAGCGAGCTGGGAATACAGCAAGACATCTCAACAAAAAAAATTTTAACATTAAAAAAAAAAAACTTAAAAATATATACACATGGCCTGTGGCACAAAAGATAAAGCCAAAGGAAGAACATTTTCCAACAAGGAGGTTAACACATCTTCCCTGTCCCACGTACAGCTGGCAGGTCTGGAACACAAGCCTGATGACCACAGGGGTGCTAAGTCCATGGGGTGGTAGGAACAAAACTGACTAGGGAGGAACCAGAACCAGCTAGTGGGGATCTCTCCTGCAAAAATCTATACCGGACAGAGATGACCAGCGGAACTAAAGAAGACATACTGTCAGATAATTTTCAAGACAGAAAAATTAACAGCATGCCTGTATGCTGATGCGAGTCATTCACTGGAAGGAGAAATTGCTGACAGAGAAGGAGGGGGAGGAGCAAAGGACAGAGAAAGTAAAGACGGAGGGATGGCCCTAGAAAGAAAAAGGAAAGGAAGAGGGGGGACTAAGGCAGGAAGACTTTTGAGAATCCCATAAAATATTGTGAATGAACAGTCTGACACAGTTAAGAGCAGAACGGGTGGCAAAGAGGCAGGATCCACCATGAGGCAGCTAGAACAAGACCACAACTGCCTTCCCTATAACAAAGGAACAAGATGTGGCATGAATACTGCCCAGAAGGCCTCCAGAAAAGCTAACACAAACAAGCCCAAAAGACTACAGCTTCACCTATTTTCCTTGCTTTGTATAAGACAGAAAACTTCCAAATATCCCAAGTAGTACTTGCTTTATAGACTAAACACTCTCACAGAACCAACTGTTTACATATTATATACAAAAATCCATGACTTTCAAAATACCCAACTTAAAATGTGTCAGGGAAAACCATGCACAACTGAAATGTTTTCTAAGAGATGAACAGAGCTCAAACATAGATGTACTAGATTTCTTTGTAATTAATATGTGTATCAAGAAAATATATGTATATATTGCTATAAATAAAAACTACCTTTTTAAAAAAGAACATTGCAAGTAAATACACAGATGATAATAATAATAATGGTATACACCAACTTACAATTTCTTTTATAAATGGTGAATCTTAAAATTAAATATCATATTGGAAAAGACGTATCGCTTGGTAGTTAGCCACTGCAGTGGCCACTCTGCCATCCCAGTTCTACCAGCTCTGATTTGCTGGGCAGAACTCCATGCTGCATATTTAAGTATCAGTGCTGGCACTGACAATCTCCTAACAAGACACTTGACACTCCTACAACTGAGAATCCTTCAGTTACAAACTGTTCAAATCCTACGGCTTCAAGGTCTTCTTAGGAGGTCCTACATCAGAATGCTTTACAAAACATAACACATTACAATCCAGCTGGACTTAAATGTCTTCAGGCCATCTCCTACCACCCCCAAACAGCGCATGCTGAGCACCTGACAAATGAGGTCTGACAGTGCGCAGCATGATCCCCAGCTCTCTTTGTAACCTTACCTTCGAATGAGCAGGCCCGCTTTCATCCAGAAGCTTATACTGGGGCTGGACGCTATGGAAACGGGCTAACTCATTTACCAGACACACTGGAGTTTTCTCTTTGGGATTTGCCATTTTATCGTGGAGAGAAGCTGCAAATAAAAAGGCTGTAAAGTTTTTGTCAAGAATGACTTTTAAAAGTGGAAGATAAACTAGCTTTGACGTTTTAAACTAAAGTTAGATTAGATAGCTAAATTATTTTCATAAATTTGTATTATTATCATGTAATGTCTTCTATCACGTGCATCAGAAGAATGAAGCAAATCTTGAACAATAAACAAAGATACCTTTTCTTACCTAAGTTATTCCATATATACATACAATATCACCAGCATAATTAATTATAAAATAGCCTTTAATTTATATTATAACATTTACTTTCCTCTCAACAAACTTTTACTGTTATCAGACATGTTTCTTAAGTCTTAGTACTACAAAAGTAGACTGCCTTTTATGGTAGGGTCTTGTATATCCCTGGAAACTCAAACTTATTCTGTAAACAAGGTGCCCAGAACCAGGACTGTAGGTGTAAGCCTCACATCCAGTCTCACGTAGGGAACGGACCCAGGCTTCCTACCAACTGAACACTATCCCTAGCCCAACTTCTGTGCACCTTTTCAAACCATCAATATTTTTCCTTTTGCTTTGGCATAGAAGAGGTTCCAAAAGTAGGAATAAAGTCCTGAAGGTAAATATTAGGTCTATAAAATATTTCAGGGAACCCTAGGCAAATTAAATATTTTCTTCTTATATTTTAGGAAAAATTTAAAAGCAACATGTAGAAAAATTAGCAGTCTTTTTCTACTTTTGTAGAAAAGTAGGATTTGATTTCAAATCCTACTAGGCTATATCACAAGATCTTGTCTCAAAACAACAAAAAAGAGGCAGAAAGAAGCAAAAGCTGTTGGAGTTTGGTACATTTGCTTTGAACATTGTTTTGTAGTTATGAATGTTTTCTTTAAAAAGAAGCAAACAGTGCCCCATTTTCATAAAGTTCCTTTACTCTTTTGCAAAGATTACCATGCTGAATTTAGAATGTACCCTTGTAGAAGTATGCAAATAAAGCAGGGCGGAGGTAGCCCACGCCTTTAATCCCAGCACTTTGGGACACAGAGGCAGGCAGATTTCTGAGTTGGAGGCCAGCCTGGTCTACAGAGTGAGTTCCAGGACAGCCAGGGCTACAACAAAAAACCCTGACCCGAAAAACCAAAAAAAAAAAAAAAAAAAGAGTGTGTAAAATATACTTGTAGATATATATGTAGTCATAAGGAAGTAGTCTTGATATATTTGACTTTTAATTCCCATTTACAGCATTATAACTTTAGTTTTCTCAGATACTGTCTTCCCAGAAGGTTGGGATTTTAACTGACACTGATTTCTGTGTCACTTTTTAACAAATACAGAATGTCCATGGCACTCCTGCAGCCGTTTTTTATCCAACCCTGTACTGAGACATTTAGGAGCTGAATTCTTCACTCTCTTAAAAGCCAAGAGGCTCTCAGAATGACTGTGCCACACAACCTTCTGATGCTTTAAGTTGAAAACATGAAATATAATCATACATCTTAATTTCATTTATAATTTGACGCTTACCTAATGACACCCCACTAGTGTTTGGATTTTTTCTGCATTCCTAAGTTACTAGTAAAGTTAACCTTTTTATGTCACGGCTCACTGTGAGGGGTCTCTCACTGTGAGGGGTCTCTCACTGTGAGGGGTCTCTCACTG
>JADRCD010175840.1:0-15513 GCA_019843815.1 Montemys delectorum | reverse complement strand
TGCTAAACTGTAACATTGGAGTACCTTGAAGCCACGTGGCTTCTCTTTTCCAACACTTGTGAGTTAGATTATTTTTAAAATTCTAATTCCTTAAGAATTTACTTCTGTCCATTGTGTCAGAATGTAAGCAGTAGACAGTATTTGTTGTCATTTCCAGCTCAGGACAAATAGATGTCCTTCTGTTTAGGTGCACTGCTTCACAGTGTTAATTCCACCAGTCAAGAAGGAGACCATTAACAAAATTTTTGAGTCAAATTTGAACAATTTTTGAGCCAAAATTGAAGAAAACTTTAATTAAATACTGACCAGGATGATGGACTCTGGGCAGATCCATTCTTGAGTTCCCAGAAAAATGGCGATGAGTCATATTTTGTAGATGTTTATAAAGGAAAACATACAAGGCCCCTGTCCCATCTGATCCAACCAGGGGCAAGCATATCCCTGACGTATTTCCTGTCCATGTACTGCCCACTTCCACAGGATGAAGCCTGTCCAGTGCAGTTGGGCCAAACAAACTTGTTTAGGGAGAAACATGTGGCTTGTTATCTCCTATGAACAATAGCCTCCCACATCTCAGGAGTATCATCCATCCTTGGGCAAGGGCCTTACAGGTTAGAAACATCTTTTGTATTTAAATAGTAATTAAAACCTAAAACACTACTTTGGCTCTCATGGTAGTGAACACAGACTAGCCTACACGAGCATTTGCAAAACAGCATTAAAACTGAAATGAAGGTTGGTGGGGGCAGGGTCCACATCAATGAGATTGGAGAGCAGAGGAGGGGAGGGGAGCAAGTCAAAGCAAAAGAGTGTGCGTGCTCCCTCTCTGAGTTCTTCAGTACTTCATCTTTTGTACCTCATTTTTATTTCCTAATGAAATAATTTCTTGTGAGATTCCCAGAGCCCGATTTGAATGCTACCCTTGTCTCCTGAGCCCTTCCTGGCTCCTCTTCCTCAGACCTCCCATGGTCTCACTGGCTTTTTGATCCCGCTCTGTAACTGAAGTGGTCGAGGGTGTGGCAAACCATATTTCATCCCTGGCTCAGTACAGACTCTGCTAACTGCAGGGGAAATTTCCTGCTTAGAGAAGCCCGTTATAATCCAGCCTTCTGTGTTCTATGGCTGGGGGCATCACTGGCTCAGCAAACTTGGCCCTGGAGAATGTCAGGAATGTGAGCAATTCTGCTTGAGAGTCTCAATGTGCTCAATAGAATTCAAGAACAATTTCCTGTGTGTTCCTTTTGAAATTGAAAAAAAAATAAAGAAGACAGTAAACATCCATAGTTCTCTACAGAGAAATAATATCACCCACGCACCTACCTTCTGAGGATCAGAAGGCCGAGTCCTGGTCACATAGTCCTGGTATCATAGGATACCTAAGATCCTATACTATCCTAAGATAAAGCTACCTTATCAATGACCCTTTTCTGTTTCCTTATACTTTTATCACTGACACTGTTAAATTTCACATGGGTGTCCCACTCGAAAAGAATCAGGAGGGAGATGCTGCAAATTGCATGAGGTTCCCCCCCACCCCCAGACAGAGTTTCTCTATGTAGCCCTGGCTGTCCTGGAACTCACTCTGTAGACCAGGCTGGCCTCGAACTCAGAAATCCACCTGCCTCTGCCTCCCAAGTGCTGGGATTAAAGGCGTGCGCCACCACCACCGGCTGCATGAGGTTTTTATTGAACTAGTCTACTAGGGTAGTCCTGAATTCTGAGCAAAGGCGACCCTGAGGAAACAAAGCTGGTAGTTTTTGTACCTTTTCAGAACAGTTTTACAGCTTACAATGTGGGCTGGTTATACTTTATCTTTCCCATTGTTCTTTTGTTTCTATTGACTTTTCTCCTCCAGGTGAGGAGTAGATACCTGTTGCATGTAGGCGGGGTGGGGGGAGATCCACCCTCCCCGGGATGTTTCCTGGAACCCGGCATTTCTTGGGGATGGGTGTTTATTCTGTAAACCCTTCTGAAGCTCTGTCATTAGGCTTAATGGATATTCCTTGCTCCTTGGTATTTTTATGAGGTATCCCTGTTTGCTCAATTCTCACAACACCTGCATCCATAAACTGTGTGTGTGTGTGTGTGTGTGTGTGTGTGTGTGTGTGTGTGCTCGAGTGCACGCGAGAGTGGATGCCATCCACCATTATTATGCTTGAGACCAGGATGTCTCATTGGCTTGGAACTGGCCAAGTAGGCTTTGTATAAAATACATTGTATGAAAGCAATGTATTTGGACCATATCCCAACTCCTTCCCTTAACGCCTCCCCATATATTTTCCCTTCCTCCCCCTCTCACGGCATTTCACGTTCTCTCCCTCTCGTCTGTGGTTGGCTGCATAAAACCTATACAAGATCAAGTTAACGTTCTAACATGGATTTCCAGAAAGGTGTTCAGGAACCATTACCCCTGAAAGGCTTCTAGAGAACAAAGAGTTAGTTTTGCTAAATGTATATCTCCTGGTAGGTCAGCCACACTCTGCAAGTATATATGGATAAGCATAAACTGAAATCAATGGAGTATTATATTTTTAAAAAAAGGTCTTATAGGGCTTATTAAACCTGGGTTCTGGGGATCAAACTCAGGTCCTCATGCTTGCAAAGCATGTACTTTACTGAATGAGTTATCTCCTCAGTCATATAAACAATATATTATTTAAATTTCTTTGCTTACAAAATTTATATGAGGGGTCTGGAGAGATGGCTTAATGCTTGAGAACACTTGTTGCTCTTCTAGACCCAGGTTTGATTCTCAGCATCCACAAGTGCCTGTAACTCCAGCCTCAGGGAACCCAGTTCCCTCTTCTCATGTCTGTAGGCACCAGGCATGCATGTAGTGTACAGACAAACATGCAGGTGAGACACATAAATAATTAAAATATATATTTTTTAAAATATATACATATATGTAAAATTTGCTTCATACCTTTGTTTTAGCTAGGGTTTTACTGTTGCGAAGAGACACCATGACCTGGGCAACTCTTATAAAAACATTTAATTGGGGCTGGCTTATAGGTTCAGAGGTTCAGTCCATTATCATCAAGGTGGGAGCATGGCAGCATCCAAGCAGACATGGTACAGGAGGAGCTGAGAGTTCTATATCTTCATCTGAAGGTGCTAGCAGAATACTCACTTCCAGGCAGTTAGGATTAGGGTCTTAAGGCCCATACCCACAATGCCACGCCTATTCCAAAAAAGGCCACACCTCCTAATAGTGCCACTCCCTAGGCCAAGTCTATACAAACCATCACACCTTTTTCCCCCCAATTAACCCATATAATGGCTTAAATGGGAATGCCCCCATAGGCTCATATAGTTTAGTACTTGGTCTTCAGTTGGAGAAACTGTTTGGGAAGGATTAGGAGGTGTGGTCTTGTTGGAGGTAGTGTGTGTCCGTTGGGACAAGTTCTGAGGTTTCAGAAGCATAAACCATTCCCAGTCAGTTTTCTCTGTCTCGGGGTTGTTATCTCAAGATATGAGCTCTCAGCTCGTGCCCCAGTGCCATGCCTGCCTGCTGCCATGCTCCTCACCTTGACGGTCATGGACCCTTTTTGAAACTGTGAGCTCCCACACTAACCACTTTCTTTCACAAGTTGCTTGGGTCATGGTGTTTTATCACAGCAACAGAAAAATAACTAAGACAACCAAAAGCAAACACTCCTTCTCATTTGTACAGCTATAATTTACCTATTTTAACCACCTTTCATAATAAAACATCACAATTTTACATTCATGTGACTACAGGTATTTGTGTGGCTTCCAGTCTTTTGCCATTAAGAACTCTTTCTTGCCGGGCGGTGGTGGCGCACACCTTTAGTCCCAGCAATTGGGAGGCAGAGGTAGGTGGATTTCTGAGTTCAAGGTCAGCCTGGTCTACAGAGTGAGTTCCAGGACAGCCAGGGCTATGCAGAGAAACCATGTCTCGAAAAAACAAAAACAAAAACAAAAAACAAAACAAAAAAACAAAAAAACCCAAACTCTTTAGCACCCTGAGAAATACAAGCTGAGTGAATTTCTCCTCCAACAGATCTATCTAAGAATAGAATTTCCAAGCTGCAGACTCTCAGTGTTTAGCTGCACTAAATCATGCCAAAATGATTGTAGCAATTAACACTCCCATTAGCAGTGTGGGAAAGCATCGATCATTCCACATTCTTGATGAAAATTGGATTTGTGTCACTAAAATTGTCTGCCAATGACTGGCTGTGAAATAGCATCATTTTTGTGGCTCTTCTTTTTCACTGACTACCAGCATGAATGACTGATCATTCTCTCTCTCTCTCTCTCTCTCTCTCTCTCTCTCTCTCTCTCTCTCTGTTACCATGTGTGTGTGTGTGTGTGTGTGTGTGTGTGTGTGTGTGAGATTTGTGATTTGTGTTTCCTCTTCCACTTATTTTTCCACTCTATTGTTTCTTGTTGACTACATGTAGTGGTTACGTATTTTAGACGTGTATCCTCTGGTGTTGGTCAAATATACTGAAATTTCATTTAAAAGCCTGCATCTTATATTTTCCATCCTTATGGCACTCCTTAGACAAACAGCTACTAACTTTAATGACATGTTGCTGTATTGCTCTTCTGAGTTTTGATGAAGAAACCATTCTTTGCCGAGTGATGGTGGCGCACGCCTTTAATCCCAGCACTTGGGAGGCAGAGGCAGGTGGATTTCTGAGTTCGAGGCCAGCCTGGTCTACAGAGTGAGTTCCAGGACAGCTACACAGAGAAACACCATCTTGAAAAAAACAAAAACAAAAACAAAAACAAAAACAAAACAAACAAACAAAGAGTTGCCTTGGTCATGATGCCTGTTCATAGCAATGCAAACCCTAACTAAAACGGTGAAGGTGTTCTTATTTCTAATTCTTCCAATTTTTCTAGATAGTCTTTACTTAACATTTCCTTCTGAGCAATACTTTGCTGAATATGGAATTTAATGTAGTAAATATGCCACTCTATGGAATTCAATGGAGTAAATACACTACTCTATGGAATTCAATGGAGTAAATATGCTACTCTAGGGGCTGGTGAGATGGCTCAGCAGGTAAGAGCACTGACTGCTCTTCTGAAGGTCCTGAGTTCAGATCCCAGCAACCACATGGTGGTTCACAACCACCCATAATGAGATCGGACACCCTCTTCTGGTGCGTCTGAAGACAGCTACAGTGAATTACACTGGAGCGAGCAGGGCCGGAGCGAGTGGGGCCCAAGGGAGCGGGCCAGCAGAGGTCCTGAGTTCAATTCCCAGCAGCCACACACATGATGGCTCACAGCCATCTGTTCAGCTACAGTATACTCATACACATAAGATAAATAAAATAAATCTTTAAAAAAAAATGCTACTCTAGTTCCAATGTTCATTATTGCTGTATGTGTAAGGGAAAGAGCAAGCACACACATGTGCCACAGCACATGCGTGGTAGGCAGAGGACAATTTTGGGGAGCTAGTTCAATTTCACCACGTGGGTCCTGGGGATCTAGCTCTGGTGATCTACCGTGTCAGAAGAGGTTCGGGAGAAATCCTGTAACACAGACCTTACCAGCTGAGCTATCACGACTAGTGAGATTTAGTGACTCTGTGTTACTACTTGTGAATTATTTTGTACTTTTTTTGCAGACAACTCTATCATTAGAAAATAATTTTATTTTTAATGTTTATGTATTTTAAGCATCTGGTCTTACTACTTTAGAACATTACTATGCTGTCAGAATACTATTTAAAACACTTAACACAATTTTTGAATAGAAATGGCAGTGGAAAGAGGAGGGTACAAAAGCACTAGGATGTCTCTGTTCATACTCCTGACATCTCAACAATATGGCCGCCTAAACAAGACCTGAGTAATACGATCAGTTGGCATGTCAGCAGGAATAGGGAAATCTCAAATACTAAATGAATGGCACATTCCTGTCTCAGTCCTGATCTAAGGGAAGTGCCTTCAGCGTTCCAGTGTTCGGTAAAATGTTTGCTGTAGGTTCTGGATGATAGCCTTCGTTGCATTAGAGAAATTCACTTTTCCTATTTTACTCAGAAGTTTTGTCATGAGTGCATGTTTCTAAAAATACTTTCTGTCCACATCATGGTTTCTTCTGTATTGTAATATAATTGAATAATTTGCATGCTGCTTTGAAATATTCAATGGATGTTTCACTATTACATAGTTGCCATCTGGTCATGCAATGCTCTCAAAACTCACTGCCTGATTCATTGCTAATCTTTTGCGTAGACCTTTGTAATTGAGTTTGGCTTTTGATCACCCTTTTCCGTTCTGTACTAGTCCACTGAAGAAATGAAGGTTAAAACAAGGCGAGGAGTACTTCCCCTTTTCTATTGCAGGATATAAGATACCTGCATCTTGAATATCTGGTGGCATATGCTTGTTGTATCAGCCTGGGTTCACACAGGAAGCAAATCACAGGATAGTCTATAATAGGTAATTTGTTGTAGCAATGAAATTCTGTATAATTGCAAAAGGCATTAGGAAAGTCAGGTGTAGAAGGAGGAAAGCATAACTATCTCTTAGGACTTGTGAGGCAACGGGAAACATGGGCAAGTAAAGAGCAGTAGGAAAATGATGGGGCCAGCCCCCACCCCCAGAGGTAGCATGTAGCAGAGTAGGGTTGAGGGAGGCTGATGCATCCCGGTGTGGTGGCAGGCCTGAGCTCACTGGTTCTCATAGGATCAATAGAAGGCGAGGTAATCAAGCAAAGGACATGGGGGTGCTCACTAGATGCAGCACTCAGGAGAGCGGGCTGAACCTAGCCTGGGCAGCACATTAGAGCTGGCCCTGGTTGTGAAGGTGTAGAAGGGCTAGCCTCATGGGCATGAGAGAGGGAGAGCTGGCCCCTTATCTGGGTAAAGTGAGAGAGTCCACCCTTGTGGCATAGGCACAGGAGAGCTGGTGGGCTGACCGTCTTAGCTTCCTCCCACCCCCAGATCCAGAGCTCTGACTTGGCTCACCTAAATATCTATCTCATCTATGAACGGCTGGAGTGTGGAATGGGGTCCAGCATGTAGATCCAGAACTACAGGATCTCCATGACACAAGGCAACTGCAAAATATCTGAGAGGCATCTCAGTTAGGATCCAGTATTGATAGTGTAGCAGAAGCCAGAGGCCTTGAACCAGACCCATGACTCATGTCAATGAACATTTGCAAGTTAAAACTGGGCAATATATACTTCATAACACACTGCAGCTTCCACAGTGAGATTTTTATTTCTTCTTATTGATTGACTGATTGATTGATTGATTGATTGATGGAGGTTGCAAGGGCAGAGGGCAGATACAAAGGGGTGGGGAGATGAGTGGGATTGGGGTGCATGATGGAAAATTCACCAAGAATCAATGAAAAATTTGAAGGTTGTTGAGGGTGATCGACAGCCTGGCAGCAGTCACTGTGAGGAAGAGTGGGAGGAGCAACTGGGCCTGGGCCTGCACCTGTGTCCTTGTCAGTGACCAGCTGTGGACAGAGCATCTAGGATGAGAGCTCCCACCTGACCCTGTACAGCACTACTGGACTGGGAAGCCTGCCGTTTTCCTGGTTGCCACCACAGGGCATCTAGCTGTAAGCACCCTGGCAGTGTTCTAACAGGAAGAGTATACAGCTCCAGGCATGCCTGGACTAAAGAGCTCAGAAGTACACAGAGGGGAGTTCTAGTAAAGACATAATAAAAAGCGCTGGGCGGCGGTGGCGGCGCACGCCTTTAAACCCAGCGCTTGGGAGGCAGAGGCAGGCGGATTTCTGAGTTCGAGGCCAGCCTGGTCTACAGAGTGAGTTCCAGGACAGCCAGGGCTATGCAGAGAAACCCTGTCTTGAAAAACAAAAAACAAACAAACAAACAAAGACAAAGTAAATGCTAAATGAGTTGTTTAATTCTCCCGATCAACTACTTTTGCTTAGTTGTTTCAGGTGTGTATGTGAAGGTTTCTTATAGATTACACTTGGTGGCGCCGTCACATTCTCAATGACCATACAATGATCATATACTCAGGTGGAAAGGGCGCTTTATAACCTGGCAAAACCTGGATTTTAAAACCTCACTAGGTGCCGCCGAGGGCAGAGTGCTCCTTTCACATGGGGTGGGCGACAGCGGAGACTCTTCCATCGGGTACTGTGTACGTCCAGACCTCGAGAGTTAGAAAATTAAATGTGGTCTCAAAAAGATACAAATCAAATACCTTAGCTGAGAATGCTTTTAAATGGGTATTTTCAAATGCACGAGCACATGTCTCTTAGAGACCCGAAGATGGAAGAAGGGAAGGCTCATCTCCAGGGTGACACACTGACTTAAAGAACACACTGTAGACCAGAGGCTGCCGAATAAACATTCGCAAGGGTTCCTCTTTCTAAGGTTTCCTCGCTAGTGCAAAGCTCAAAGGAAGTGAGGATTTTCTAGTTCAGACGCAGTGATGTATGTCGAGGGACTGTGGGCTCATACTCCATTGGCTATCCTGAGAGTCAGTGTACCAAATGGAAGCCAATCAGTTAAGGCTTCAGAAAGGCTGGCTTCGGGAAGGATGACTTATTTTTCTGGGGTCAGTTCACTTATCCGAAATAAGAGACAGGTCTTATGAACTTGCAGGCTATCCAATGTCAAGTGAAGCAAAAACTGGCCAGAAGAAAGTGTCACTGAAGAATTAACTAAGGTCCTCAAACCTGCAGTCATCCTGCCCTCAAATGCCCACACAGGTTTCTATATCATCTCCACTTTAAAACCATGGGTGCTCATGCGTTTTTATTCTGAGTACATAACCCAAATCCAAAGACGACGATAAATGAGTGGTAAAGATAAACAACGGGAGGAGTTAAGGCCTGGCCTGCACAGCCTGAAGCCCGGGACTGTCCGTGACACGGTATGGACACCTGTATCCTCTGTATTAGCCATGCCCTTGGCTGTAAGGAAAATGCACCATTACAATCTGGGTTAGGTCAATCTTCTTTACGGTGACAGGCTTAATGAATTACTTTGGTCTGGCTCAAACTATAACAAATGTCATCAAATCATAATAAAGTGCTGATGCTTTAGGGTGATTTTATTTAAATAATTAGGATAAACTGATAAAAATAAATCAAGCAATTTGTTTACAATCTCATGTCTTAAAATAAATTAAAAAATCTAAGGAAACAGCAGAATTTACCATTTTCACTGGGAAAGATTTCAAGAAGAAAAGAATCATTACTCTTAATCATTACTAAGAAACACCATCATCTCTTAGGAAATGTTTTTACAATTAAATATTTTCATTCAAAGACTTTTAAGGTATAAAAATAAATGATCTAATTCTGAATAAATCAGATTCTAAGTTAGTTATTTTTACTAATTTATCACAATTCAGAAGGCAAAACTATGAGCATGGGCCACACTTGCACTATCTTAGCAATAGTTATAGTGTTCCAAGCATTTCATGGGATTGAGCTAAGACTTCTATGTAGATCATATGACTTAGTTTGCAGTTGGCAGAGCATGTGATCACCTGCTTTAACCCATTTCTTCCCAGGCACCAAGGAAAGAGGCCAATCGTCCAGGGAAGAAGACATAGCTTAGATGTGAATGTCCAGACTTTGGTTTCTAATGACTCTCTCCACTTCTCTTTTGAACATCTTCAGTGGGACTGCTAAAAGCAAGAAGCAGAAGTCGCAGCTATGCAGCTATCTTTGGGCCCCTGCGCAGTGATTAACCGTGGAGACTGGAATAAAAAACCTGTAGCATGCTACCATCCGTCAGCCTGGTTTGTTATTCCCCTTCTGCACCTTCTGTCCACTCCCAGTTTCTACTGAACTGGCTCTGTTTGCTATGGCAGGTCTGGAGCCCTTTGTTCACATGATCCATTAGCTGACTGGAGAGAATTTAGCTTCTCAGCCCCCACAGCTAGAGGACATTTCCTGGAGGAGGGTAAGTGGGAGTTTCTCTCCATTTCCTGGGGTCCTTTGTCACTTGATGGTGGAATCCAGCAGCTTTGCCCCGTGCCCATTCCATTTATGTGGGGCTTCTGTCTCCATGAAGTCAGATGCACTGACCCTGTTCAAAGAAGATGGACGGGAGGACAACAGAGAAGGATAAAGGGGAAAGAGGAGATAAAGGGAGAGGAGGGAGGAACAGATACAGAGGAGGAGATGGAGGAAGAGCAGGAGATGAAGGAGAAGAGATTTCATTGTTGGCAATGTCTAGAAAAAGAGATCCTTGTAACAGTCATGGGATAATAGATTTAAAACATAAGAAACCCATTGGCAACCTATCTGGGGCTCAGATTTTAAAACTGGCAAAGTCTCAGTTGGTTGAGACGATCCAAAGAGCTAAGAGTGCTGTCTGGCCTTTCCTGTGTACATCCCATCTCCACATCAGGACCATAAATGCCTTAGAATGACATTTAGATTAGAAACACATTCCCTTCCTCCCAGCATGGTCCTCTTTCCCTAAGCCTCACCCACTGGTGCTGGCCGAGGTCCATGAAGATGGCTCTGTGCTCAGCCACCACTACTCTGCTTCCATGCCTTTCTAGGAGCAGAGGGAGCACTGGTTCAGAGCCAAAACTGACCTTCAACTCTTTCACTCTCCCTCCCACCCAACCCCTGTGTGTACTTTTACTGAAAATATCTATGGGACTGAAACACGATGGGTGGTTGGACTACTCACATGGGAAGCTAATGAGTGGATCAACGCATTTGCTGTCCAGTGCATAACAATGTTAATTTTCTAACCCCACAGTTCTCCGCCTTCCTAACGCTGCAGCGACACTTTCATACAGTTCCTCATGCTGTGGTGACCCCCGACCATAACATTATTTCCACTGCTACTTTACAACTGTAATGTTGCTACTGTTATGAATTGTAAGTACTGTTTTCCAGCAGTCTTGTGTGTATTTGACCTCCAAAGGGGTTATGACCCACAGGTTAAGAACTGCTGTTCTAATCCACTCTGCCCTAACGATATGAATCCCTCACCTCTGGTATAACTACATTTCTGTCAAATCTTTGAGCTTTGGATTAAGTTGCAAAAATCTTACCACGTGTTTCTTCTAAGCAGATTTTCTCTGAAAGGAACGGGTGTGTTTGTTCACTGCTCAAGGAAAAGTAGTAACTACAAGACAGCCTTTTACCTTCTAACAGTGCTAGCAACAAAAACCTAGGCAACTATTGAAAATCTGAGTTTTAAATGTATATAGACAACAGTCACCATATATAAACATTTATTACAGTTTTTATTCAATTCCTTAATGAGCCTTAATAAACTGGTCTTGCTCAAATTAGGCAATAATCATTTTCTGAATTTAGTATTTTAGATTACAGCACAGAACATGTTCAAAATGGAAATTTAGAATGAGTTTTCCGTAATAAGACCCCAGGTTCTCCCTACTGGAAACCAGAAGAGGGCAGTATGGCCGTGTACGTGATGGGAACTACCAGGAAATATAAGTAGCACTGACCCTTAGTCAGCTCTTGCCATTAACTCAAGATTCCCTTTGCCTTCCCAACGGCTTATGACACAAAAGCATGTTCAGCGATGTCCGCTGGGTTGTAAAGAGGACAATGATATCTGAGCCCCAAACCCAAGAGACAGATCACAATACAAGTCCTGGCAGAGGGACCACAGCAAAGGCTGCGTCACTCTGTTTCAAACAGAGTAAGCTCCAGGTGAGCTTGAGAACTTGGCTCGATTCTATGGTCCCTTAGTGGTCTGAGCAGACTTCTCAGCCAACAGTCTGGCTGAGGGCTAGCTCCGGATGATAAGACTAGAATATGCTGAAATCCCTAGGACAAAGCCAGATCAACTTTCCTCAACAAGAACACTCCCATTAGCGCACAGAACCTGTCTGGGGAGAGTCATTTCCATCCCCAGGGGAGCTATACTCACAGCGACTGCTAAGAACCAATGCTAGGGATGGCCTGCAGTCCTAAGAAGCTCACACAAAGGGGCTAAGTCCTGTGGGCTTGCTCAGAGTGATTAGCAGACTGCAGTGTGCCTGGGGACTTTAGAGAAGAGGGAAATGGCAGTCCAATGTGTTTCTCTAAACTCCTCGGCATCTCAGTATCCCAGTGTTCACTCAGTGTAGACAAGGCTAATGGTCTTTTGTGACTAGATGATATTTCTCAGTGGAAGACACTTCCGATCAAGGTAAGATACCTACTCACCAGGCTGCAGGGAGGAAGACAGGCCAGCATCTACTACGGTGCCATTCACTACAGGCAGACTCCCGTTCTGGGGCTCTTGGTGTTCCTCTAGGACCACAAACTGCAGAAAAGAATAGGGTTCAGTGAGAGACTTTGCCTTTTACTTTTTCTTTTTACAATTTTACTAGGTGTACAGGAATTTTGACTGCATGTATATCTGTGCATTATGTGTGTGCCTGATGTCCATGGAGACCCGAAGAGGTCACTGGATCCCCTGGAACTAGCGTTGCAGATGGCTACGAGCCAGCATGTGGGGGCAAGGAATCAAACCCCAGTCCTCTGGAAGAGTAGTCAGTGATCTCAGCTGCTGAGCCATCTCTCCAGCCCCAGAGCTTCCAGAAAGCTTCTGGAAACCTTGCATTCATTTCTACTAGGGCATACAACTAATTTTACTGGGGAATCTGTTCTGACTCTGGAATCTTGGGTTAAGAATCTTGGATCCCTGGAGGGCTACTGCTGTGCTGCAAATTGTACAAGTATTCATAGGTGTCCTGAGTATTTACTGCCCATAGGCCAGATGAATAACATATATGTGCCACATGTACATGTGTATGGGCTACCACTGTACATATGTGTGTATATGTGCATAAGGTTATATATAATTCACTTAAGCGTACTGTCAAGTCCCAGGTCACTAAGGTCACTAGTAAATATGCATAGCTACTAGCATAACTTCTATCTTGCAGGGAGCCACCACTTTATAGGTGAGCAGCTCGTAGGCAGAGTGCTGAAAGGGTGGCCCAGGTAAATACGAATAGCACTTCTCTTCACTCCACAAACAATCATTTTTGTCATTGTTTGCAGGGTTCAAACTCACTGCACACCTGCCATGCAGGCTGAGCAGAGCCAACTGGCCTGCCCTAGGCCAGACAGATTAGGCATTAAAAGAAATCAAACAGAAAGAGGAAGACTAGAAGTAGGCCATGCTCTGGGCACAGGACCCATGCTCTGGCAAAGTCCTTCCTTGTCAATAAGTTACCAGGTGAAAGACTGCCCCAAGGTTTGGACTTCTGTGTAGTTCAGAAAGGAGCCCTCCACAGGAAGGACCAGAACTCAACAGTAAAGAGCATAGGAAAAAAAAAAATTCTGTACCTATCTTTCTCATCAAGAGAAGGGTAGGGAGGTTTAATGAGTGGAGCCAATCAGGGACTAGGGACAGAGATGCTGGGGATGAGGGTGACTCTCAAGAGCTGTTTTCTCTTCCTTTCCATTCCTCACAATACTCGTCACCCTTAGTCTCCTCCTCATCAGTGGTCTCTCTGCAGTGACATACTGCAGAATCAATACAGCGGCCTGCTGTGTGAGGGCGTAGGCTCGTTATTTCCAGCTCCAGCCAAGATGCATGCTGCAAACTTTCCAACCACGTGCCTCTCTGCCAGAGAGAAGCGCACAGCTCCAGGACTCCGGCTGCGATGGGCGGCAGCCGATGGGAGCACATTGGTTTTTGCTGCTTCTCCTCCGGGTTTGGGAACTCAGCTCTCCCCAGCTCCCTCTGCCGAGTGCAGCAGCAGTTAGTGTGGACGGCAGTTATGACAGCTGGGGGGGCACAGCTCAGCAGCCCCAGCTTCTGAATGAAGCTCAGAGCCAACAAGGTACTTGCCACCGCAACATGGAATTTTGATTTTTGTTTGTTTGTTTGTTTGTTTTTTGTTTTTCGAGACAGGGTTTCTCTGTGTAGCCCTGGCTGTCCTAGAACTCACTCTGTAGACCAGGCTGGCCTCGAACTCAGAAATCTGCTTGCCTCTGCCTTCCAAGTGCTGGGATTAAAGGCGTGTGCCACCACCGCCCGGCTGAATTTTGATTTTTTTAAAACTTAACTTTTTTATTTCAAAGAGACACACATGCAGAAACAATTTCTCCTCTCCTATGATTTAAATGAGATTAAATAAATGTGCAGTCTAATTCTCTATAGCCTGTCAAGTGCAGCACAGATAATTTAGCTATCCACAAAGTCCTGAGACCTCAAGGAACTGATCACTGCCCATGTCCTAAATCACATGGCATTTCTGAACATGGATCTTAGAGTTATACAGAAGAGGATGAGAGGCCCAGAGGTTAAAGCGCTTGTTGGAGACTGGCTGGGCACTAAGGCTAACAGACATTTTGAGAGCAGCTGGCAGCTGGAACAGATTTCGGTTTCTCTGAACGTCAGGAAGGAAGAACAAGATGACTAAGAATACTTATCAAGCAATTCTTATCTCATGTGCTGATAGCATTACCCAAGGTGGGGGACAAGAAGCCCCACTAGCCCCGCTGCTGTCCGGCCCGCTGCTGTCCGGCCCGCTGCTGCTCATGCTTCTGTTTGACTCTTCATGAGGGTTCTTTGGGGGTTTTGATAGCTGCTTCTGAGTCCTGAGATAAAGCCAAAAAGAGTGAGCCAATTGCAAAATAAAAACAAAACACCCATCCCACTCTGTAATAATACTCCGTGATAGTCCAGAGCAACTATTTTGTCAAATTAGATCTACAGGTGATGCATACATAGTCAGGCACGCAGCTGAAAACCCCCGAGTCCCGTATGCAGCTCTAGGGGTGCAGTACTGGTAAGCAAATAGTTATAGGGATGCTCAGAGGGACTTATGCAACTCTGGATGCATTGCAATCACAAAAGAGAGTTCTAACAAGCTTTTTTTTTTTTTTTTTTATCAAGCAATAGTCCTTACTCTGTGTGTGTGTGTGTGTGTGTGTGTGTGTGTGTGTGTAAACACAGGTGTGCGTGCGTGCACCTGTATGGAAGTGTGCCCTCGTGTGGAGGTGAGAAGTAGATCTTGTACAGCTTTCTCAATTGCTCTACGTGTTATTTTTTTGAAATAGTATCTCCAGTAAACCCAGCGCTTGCCATGAAGCCCCAGGGGTCCTCCTGTTTCTATCTCCTCAGTGTTGCCGATATAGTGCACAGTGTGCCCTGCATGATTGTATTGTACTGTACTGTACTGTACTGTACTGTATTGTACTGTATTGTATTAAACACAGGTGCTAAGGGCTGAACTTGGGTCCTTAGGCTCGTTTGGCAAACACTTTACTGAGTTATTTACGTGGGCCCTTCATCATTTTTGTCATTGGATTATGGCAGTCTGAGCCTGAAAACCACCATCCATCCATTAGCCACTAGCTTTCAATCCACACTCGCCGCTGCTCAGGCATGCTTCCTGACGTGTTCATGAAGTCAGAGTGCTCCAGAGGCTGAGGCAAACGAATCATGAGCTTGAGACTAGCCCAGGTTCTACAGAAAGACAGGTCTTTAAAAACAAATCCAAATTTCTGAAAAACATTAACTCACATGTTAATGTATCAAAAAACCAAAAATAATCATACCATGTGTTAAAATTTTCTTTCTTTCTCT
>JADRCD010175839.1:2913-14853 GCA_019843815.1 Montemys delectorum | reverse complement strand
GGGGGGGGGAAAGCAAAAATAATAAGAATTTGAACTCCAGCCCTGTGAATCTTAAAACATTTACAGAGATCCTTTTTGTAAGAACAATGAGGTACCTGTCCTTTTCAACTATTTTGAGTAATTCAATTTTGATTGAAGGAAAAGCATGCCAAGTGCTGAATTGTGGGTACTTCCTTGCAAAGACCTCAGCTGCAGAGGTCTTGTGTTCATATGCTTGAATTGCATTGTACATGTTCATCCATATAAAGAAGGGCTACTTTCTTGCTTTGTGGAATATATGTGACATTTGATTTTGTATGTTAGAATTTACAACTTTATAAAATATCCTCAAACATTAAGAATCTCCATGCATATGCTATTTGTATGAAAAGAATTTCAAACTGCCTTTCAGGTTACATTGAGTTTATAGTCTGTACTTATGGTCATTGTCTTATCAAAACAGCACCTCAAGCCCTGCAGGTATTTCATTTCTTTACTTGGTAGAATAAACAAGTGCATGTGTATATTCATGTGTGTATTTATTTTTATAAGTGTATGTGTGCACATGTCTGTGCATGTATGTGGGCATGCATGTAGAGGTCCAGGGTGGTGTCAGGTGCCTTTCTCACTTGTTCTTTCTATATAAAGACAAAATCACTTTCTGAGTGCAGCTCACAAATTTAGTTAACAAAACATCTCTGTTGATATACTGTCTCTGCTTATGTGCCCTGGGATTATAGCTATGCTGCCAGGCCTACCAGTTATTTTTGTGTCTGTTAGTAATCTGAATATAGTTTCCAAGGATTTGATGACAAGTGCATTACATACTGATTCGTCTTCCATCTTTTTGTATTGACAACACTTTTTATATCCAAATATCAATTTAGATAGCAAAGTATCAAACTAATGATAATGACTGCTATTTCTTAGGCAAAGTATTTAATCTTAAAAAATATTTTTTTTCCATTGAAGACATGCCTAACCTTCGAGAGACTTGAGGCCTCATGGAGTGGAAAGGCTTGGTGTGGGGGGAGGTGGGGACATCCCTTGAAGAGGGGGGAAGAGGAATGTGATGAGGAATAGTGGAAGGGCAAACTCAAGATGGGGTAATGACTGGACTGTAAAAAATAAAAGTAATAAATTTTTTCTTATATATTACCTTGTGTAATAATCAATTACAAACTGTTCTATAGATATGGGTTGCTATTTTTGCTCCTTGTAAAGATAATAACATGTTCAAGGCCACAATTTAATAAGTGGGAAGTGAGTCTTGAAAGCCATGTTTATACAATTCTATTTTCTTTATTAATAGTCTTCAAATAAGAATGGTAATACAAGGCAATGATACTGCACAAACAGTAAAATTTCAGTGACTGAGAACCGTCATCTGGTGTGAGGGTGACAAGCTGATGTTAAGTCTGAAGAGCCACACTACCTCAGAAGATCACACACAGATCCAAATGCCTTTCAAAAATAAAAAAAAACTATATGGCTCTTTATGTTGGACCTTATTATGGCTCTGCTTCCAGAGGTAGAAAGAATATGCAAAAGAATACCTATGGGCTGTATTTATAATACACACACACACACACACACACACACACACACACACACACAAAGACTGGATAAACACATTTCTGCGTTTACATCTTTACAGAAAATGCAGGAATATGGATGGGTAAGGGAGGTTGAGCTTGCAGTGTAGCTGTTTGGTCAAAGATAAGAAGAGATTAATAATGGATATCTAGGCATCTCTTTAATACATTCCTTACTAAGTCTTATTGATATATTCGTGAATGGCAAGAAATCTTCAGCCTGAATCTCCAGGGATTTGTTCAGAGGCCTTAGACTTTTGCCGCAGCCTGATCTGACCCACTCTAAGGATTTATAATAATCTTTTTTTTATTAGATTTTTTTATTTACAATATCTCCTTTCCCAGGATCCCCTCTAAAAGAAAAAATAAAAATAAAATAAAATAAGAAAAAAATAAAATAAAAAAACTAAAACTAAAACAATCCCCCGTTCCCTCTCCCCTTCCCCTGCTCACAACCCCATCCTCTCCCATTTCCTGGCCCAGGCATTCCCCTACACTGGAGCATAGAACCTACACAGAGTCAAGGTCCTCTCCTCCCATTGATGACTGACTTGGCCATCCTCTGCTATACACATGTTGCTGGAGCCATGAGTCCCCCCCAAGTGTACTCTTTGCTTGGAGTTTTAGTTCCTTGGTGCTCTGAGGGTACTAGTTAGTTCATATTGTTGTTCATACTAAGGGGCTGCAAACCCTTCAGCTCCTTGGGTCCTTTCTCTAGTTCCTTCATTGAGGACCCTCTACTCAGTTCAATAGATGACTGTGAGCCTCTACTTCTATATTAATCGGATACTGTCAGAGCCTCTCCAGAGACAGCTATATCAGGCTCCTGTCAGCCAGCACTTGCTGATATCCTCAAAATTGAACAGGACAAAAGATTATAAGAATTGATCCATTCTTATAATTTTTTGTCCTATTCAATTGTGCCTGTAAAGATGGTTTGATTTGCTCATATGATTTAAAAGGTTCCGTATGAATCATGTATTTACCTTTATATATTTATATGTTCCAGATTTTTGTTTTTAATATTTACATGTATTTATTATAATTATGTAGCCAGACTTTGTGCTGCTTTATGGAATCCCTTCTCTATCACTCTTTTCCCTTCCAACCATCCAACTCTACATAGGAGAGAAAAAAGGCTAGAGGAGAAAGGAGGTATCATTCTCATTAGACTACATCCTGCTGAATAGTGGTGTTAAGTTCCTTCCAGCAATGTTGGTCTTCATCATCAGGATATTTCCAATCAGCAATCAATAACCAGCAAACAACAGCAGCAACAGGAGCAGAAGGAGCAGAAATCCCCATGCCTCTCTGAAATCTAGGATCTTTTATACTTTCAACAGTCCTCAGAATTCCAAATGTCAAGCAATTACAAGAACTATCTGCAGTTGGGAGAATCTCATATCTGCTATTGCACAAAGTAGATCACAGTCAGCTGCTGTGGACAACTTGAAGCAGCTCTATATCCTACACCTTGGATTAAAACAAAACCTATTTCTGTAACGTTGCTCTATTTAAAGATACCAAAATTCTTACTACAGTTTTATGTAAGAACTTACTGTTTCATTTAAAGAGGTCTCTGTGTATGTGTGTGTGTGTGTGCAAATGTTGTATTCACATGCAGAGAACAAAAGGCACCTTGCAACAGTCAATTCTCTACTTTTACCATATGGATCCCCAGAACCAAACTAAATTCACCATGTTTGAGGGCAAACCCTTTTGTCTTCTGTGCCATCTTGTCAGCTCCATTTTTTTTACTGACTTTTTCCCAGGGGATTCTTATACTTTTTGTGTTTAATTCTCATTTTATTTAATGAGAGGTATGGAAAATTGACAAAGAAATGACAAGTTACTTTATAGCTGTAGAGTCCATGGTTCCCAAATGAGCACAGTCAATTGGAAAAGCTACTTTTATATTTTGCTTCCTGTTTTATTCACATATCTCTATATTTTAAATTAAAATTGAGTTCTGGCTTTTGAGTCTATTCTTTTCACTACTCTTTTGGTTTAATATGAGAAAGCTCCACCATAGTCTTAGGCATTTGGTATTTGGTGTGGTTTGGTATGGCTTTGCTGAACAAGGACTACCGCTGAAGATGGGCTTTGTAAATTTAAATCATTGACTCACTTAAATTTTATTTTGCTTTGGGCTTGTGTTGAGAGATGTGAGTTCTTAGCTGCTCTTCCTGCTGGGATGCCTACTGCTTTCTGCCTTGGTGGATTCTCATCTCTCTGGAATTGTAAGCCCAAGTAAACTTTTCTGCCTTTATCATAAAGTCTTTTGTTTCATTTTTTGTTTGTTTGTTTTTGTTATTGTTTTGTTGTTGTCCCCCAGAAAATACAACCTCTTTTAGCAATGGGTCTTGCATATTTTTCTTCACTATTTTTGGCTCTTTAAATTCTACACAACTTATATTTTCTACAGCCTTATGGTTTCAATGAGAAAACTCCCAAATTATTTTGGGTCTTTGAGACCTTTGTATGATAAAGAATATTTAACTAATTTGTGAAAAATAAATGGGATTAAATTTCTGTGATAAATTTAGATTTAGATAAGGGGTCATAACTTCATAGAGGGAAAGAGATTTCATGTGACTGTCCTAAAAGAATCTGAGAGCTCACACCATAGCATGAAACATAGACTCATAGTGACTTAAAGGCTAATCTCTCAAAACCCATGCCCATTGACATCCTCCTCCAGAAAGGGCCCTAATCTAAGGCCTAAACCCCGCTCTAATAACTCTGTTGACTGGGAAGCAAGTGTTACCATGACTGAGATCCGGGGTTCTCTTATCTCTGTCATCCAACTGTACCTCAGTGAGCCCACCAACCTACTTGATAATGTAAACTCTAAGAGAAACCTGCTCTCAAGATTACAGTATTGACATTTTGAATTTATTTTCTGTAAGACATTCTTCCGTGAATGACATTTTAATAACAGTGATTTTCATCTTTGTAACACTTTTCAAAATAAAAATTCTATTACTATATTTCTAGTTTTAAAGATGAAAAAATCGAGCCTTATAAAATATATGTATTTTCCAAACTATGTGACTGGTAAGCTTGTCTTTAGTAAGTGAAGCCTTAATCTTTACTACACAACCATGTGTTAGGAAAGCTGCATGAGTCATAACTGGCTTGACTTCTCTAATGATGCGATACACTGTTTTGTGCTACCTTGAAGTCTTACATGTTTAGAGGGACATATGGAAAGAGATGTGCATCGCATTGTCCTTGGTATTTATCGACATTTTATTTCTTATGAGGGTGCACCTACACAGTCCAGTTTAGGGGTATTTACCTAATAAATTTACACTTCAATTCCTTACTGAGATAGAAAAGCAAGGGTCTCTAGCTAACGTAAAATGTCTTCCTCCAATTATCCATTAATTTGATGATTTATAATTTTCCCTTATTCCATAAACTTGGGTTCTGTTAGCACTATGGCTGCACCAGTATGGTTTGCTTGAAAAGAAGAATATGACACAACTATTACTCTTATGAATGCCACAGTATTTGAAAGACTAGGCATAGAAATAGCTCGTTAGAGTTCAGTGTGATGACGTCACTTCAGATACATGCAGATTGTCTTAGCAACATGAAACTGGGATACATTCAGTAGCTGTTGTGGTAGGGAGATTATAATTATTTTACAAATGGCTCAATATGTTTTATAATATCTGTAGAATTTCATCACATAACACTGGGGATTAAATCAAATATGCCACGATCAAAAGTAAGAAATGACCAAGGATTTTGGATACTCTTGAAGATATTTGTACTGGGTACTTTTCTATTGTAATAATAAAATGTCATGGCCAAAGCAATATATAGAAGGAAGGATTTATATGTGCTTGTAGTTCAAAAGGACTAAAAAAATCATTTCTCAAGCCCCGAGAATTCATTCACATATTGAAACTTTGTTGAACATTTTGCAGAAGAAAAAAAAAACTTTTTCAGGAGAGGAGAGAGAGATGACAGAGTGGGGTATGGCACTGTACTTTGAAGCTGCACATTTCCTCCAGCAAACCCATACCCCTAAACATATGCAGACAATGCCTCCAACTGAAGACCAAGCATTCCAATGTTTGAAGCATTTATCATTCAAACCACCCCAGAAGTTCAAGGATCTCAATGTAAAATTTACAGTTGCTGTTGAATATTTGGTTGATAGAAAAATCAGGAGCTTCTGTGAATTTTCTGTTCCCATGTGGTGAAACCTAGAATAATTCTTACACAGCAAGTAAAACTTAAAGTAACTAGATTACTTTGTGGGTAAAATAAAAGCTAGGAACTAGGGATCACAAAAGAGTAGTAGGGATGAAGTATAGAGGCTAAATCTTAGAACTTTGGCTACTTAGGAATAGAATCAGTAAGCTAAATTAGCAAATAGATACAAAGCATGAGACAACAATAAAGGCCAAATCAGATGTTGTTAAATGGAGAATAAAATGTGGGGATGAGGGAAATTGGGATGGGATTGATAGTCTGTCGTTTTTAACAGATCCAACTTGAGACATTTGTGGATTAATCATTTTAGGAAAACATATGGAGTCTGAATAGGATTATAAAAGAAAAAACATGATTAAAGAATACATGAAGAATTGTAATTGAATTGGGCATCACTGAAGACAACAGAAGTTATCAAACTAGATAAAGTAAATATGGGAACACAACAGAAAAATGGACAAAGGACTTCACTGGAGCTGACTTAAAAATTTAATTCATCTAACAATTTCAAACTGTAAAAAGCATGATGTGATGAATCGCAAACTTCCAAAACAGATTTTCAAGACTGCATGTATTTTCAACATGTTTTATAATATTAGTATCCAATGCAAAATATCTTATACCGTATCTCATGCCTTTGTCTCTGTAGTTGCCTCTTACCCTGAATATTTTTCTTTGTAGTAGAGCTTCTGTGAATTCAGTATGTTTATGTTTCAAATCTGAGCTCTCCTGATATACTCAGGAGAACTTATAAATATTTCAGACACAGGAGGAGGAACTTCCATTTAGTACAACAAAAGACACTATAAAATAAGTATCTGATGCAAAAAGAATCCAGAGGTAGAAATAAAAGGCATAGGGGCTCACGCTCTCATAGAAATGTATGTGACTTACTTTCTTCAGTAGGGAAGTTATTGAGGTTTTTTGGAATGTGACTGAAATTCAGTGAACAATTGGACAGCCTTTGACATATCTTCTGCTGCTATTCGTCTATGAAAATACTTTACATCCTTTAAAATTTTTCCTGAGTTCTCAGTTTTTCCTATTTTTCTAAACTGTACTATGTAAAACCAGGAACTCTGAAATGTGCTAATTTGTCTTTGTCTCCAAAAATGAAGTTATCAGGCTTTGATGGGTCCAGATTCAAGAGTCTTTAATTAAGAGTCAAGCTAAATTGAATTAATTTGAGAAGTTTTAACTGGTGCCTAATATGCAAGAATTTATATTAGCTAGGCTAATTAAAGGTTTCTTGGATAGTTCAGTAATAACAAAAGAGAACAGAAGCTAAATTTTGAAGATGATGGAAGTACATACTTCTATTTGTCCATATTTTGAAGGCATTTTATTTCACATTTCTCTTACATACACATGAATAAATATACACACACACACATTTTATTTGCCTATAAATTAATGTTAATCAAAATGGTTTAATTTCTATAATTTGAAAACTAAAAGACTACATTTGTTGATAAAGGGAAGGTTCTACAAAAATGTAGCAGAGACTGAAGGAAAGGCTGCCTAGTGAGTGGCCGAACTTGAGATCTATCTATCCCATGCTCAGGCACCAAACCCTGACACTATTACTGATGCCATGCTGTGCTCACAGACAGGAGCCTAACACAGCTCACCACTGAGCTCTATCAGCATGCATGGCATGAAAATAAGTCTCTAAGGAAAAAAAAAAACTGCTGTGTGTGAATAAAAGAAATAAAGCCCCAAAGTACCTATACTTCACTCTATATTTAATATAAAATAAATATGTGTGTGTGTGTGTGTGTGTGTGTGTTTGTGTATGTGTGTGTGTGTGTTAATTGCAGCATTCACTTGGTACTCTTGAGACTGTATATTATGAATCATGTTTGAATTCTTTGCTGTTCATTTGTTTGTCTGAGAATTCACCACAGATTAGGTGCTATATGTGATTTCTAAAACTCCTAAAGTTCAAAAATAAGATTCCGTGGATTGTAAATATTTGTTTATTTTTCATGTAAAATGATCTCTAATATTATATCTCTTAAAGTTAAATTTACTACATATTCTTTGTGATTATAAACAAAATTCTCTAAGTTTGTTAACTCTAGATTTAAGCTCAATAGGCCAGAGACACCATAAAATTTGCTAAACAACAGGGCAAACAATTTTATATCAAATGTGAGTATTTATTTCTCCTTTATTTTATTCAAAACTTTTATTCATGAATGGAATTTAATCATACACAAGACATATTGCACATGACATTACAATAAATATTAGAGACAATTTGCAATGCCGTATCATGCTAATGTGGGAGAAATAAAGCATATGACCTTTGGAACCTCATCCCAAAGAAAATTTACTTCTTGTAGACCATTGTCAGGTAAGGCTATGGCCACTTACCTGTGAACCTTGAATTACCAGACATTACTAAGGAGTCAAAATACCATACAGTACAAATGCCTGCATGTCTCATACTTCAATGAAATCATCTGTTTTTGTTAAACAAAATATAATCTTTTAATGTATTGATATAATTTAGAGATATGAATGATATTGAATCAGCCAAGCTTTTCTTTTAAAGCACAAAACATGTACTTGGTCATGATTTTGACTGACAAATCTTAGAGGATATGAGAGGAAATTTCCTAAGAAAGGGGAATATCAAAACAAAAGATTAATGGGGAAAAAGTTTAGTCAAGGTTGTTTCTTCAAGCAATGATAATGGTTGTCTATTGCTTCTTTTAGATATTTACTTGTTTTTAATTTAATTTTTATTTATATGAGTGTTTTGCCTGCAGGTGTATCTTTACACCAAGTGCAAGCATTGTTTGCAAAAGCTAGAAGAGGGTGTCAGATTTGATAGAGTATGAGTTACCAGCCACTTTATATTGCATGCAATTGCTAGGAATTAAACTGGGGACTTTTGGAAGAATTACCAGTGCTCTCAGCCACTTATCTACCTGTCAAGCTCATGATTATTACTTCTTAGTAAACTACATATATTGACTACACAGGCATATTTTCTTTTTATGGGGTATGATGGTAGGATTACATTGTGTGTGTATGTGTGTATATGTGTGTGTGTGTGTGTGTGTGTGTTATATGTTTCCAGACTTATTTATTTATTTATTTATTTATTTATTTATTTATTTTTTGGTTTTTCGAGACAGGGTTTCTCTGTATAGCCCTGGCTGTCCTGGAGCTCACTATGTAGACCAGGCTGGCCTCGAACTCAGAAATCTGCCTGCCTCTGACTCCCAAGTGCTAGGATTAAAGGTGTGTATCACTACTGCCTGGCCTCAGATTTGTTTGTTTTCTGTGGAAGCTGACAGTTTTCAACAAGTATGTAAACTAATTTTTATATTCTATGGCTGTATCAAGCTAATAGGTGTTTCTCTAACATTAATTGATTCACATTATAGTACTGATAGTTTAGCTTTCATCCAAAAGGAAAAAATTAGTATTAAATACCATTTATATGTTACAGTATAAAATTTGAAACTTGTTATAGTTCTACACTTATAACACCATGACTACAAAAGTAGGATAAACACTCTAAATAATAAAGCTATGTAATATAGTAAGCAAAAATGTTGAAAAGTCAGTACTAGAACTGTCACATACCTTATTTTTATTTTCCCAAAATAGATTCTAATGAAAAAACAACTTTTGTCTTGTGGTTTTGGGGAACTCCTATGTAGAAGGTTTCTGGGATGCAATATAGATGTTGGGGAAACATTTTTTTTTCCTTCCCTCTGATATCTTAGGTTCATCATCCAGTTAATAAACAAGAATAACCTTAAAATGTAACATGTTTCTAGTACCCAACAATAAATAGGTGACCTCTGAATATGTTGCATAGTTAGGTATTTTACTAAATAATAATGGGCATAGCAGAAATATATGGGGAGAAATGAAATCACTTCCTTTGATTAGAAGTTTAATACAAGCCCCAAGTAAATATCTTTAATTTGCTTTGCTTTTGATATTTAAATTTTTATCATACACATACTGTAGTATTAACTATGATATGAAAGGAAGTGAACATTTAACAATCAATATTCTAGGCATATTTTATAAAATGTGGGCTTTAATATTTTATAAATATTTGATATTTATGCATCTTTGCTGAAAATATTATTATAAGAACACAGAATAGAAAAAATACAATAAAACAAAAAATGAGGGGAGACATGCTGGCAATAGCCTTTAATTCCATCACTCTAGAAGCAGAGGCAGGGATGTATCTGAATTTGAGGTCAAATTGGTATATTTATAGTTTCAGAAGATCCAGGACTAGACAGAGAAACTCTATTTCAAAATACATAATGAGAAAATAAAAGCAAAAAAAAGGAAGGAAGGAAGGAAGGAAGGGAGAGAAGAAGAGAGAGAGGGAGAGAGAGAAAGAGATCAGATATAAGAATAGTCTTTTGGCAAATGATGTTGAAAATTAAATATCCATACACAAACAAAAGCATAATTCTCAATTCATATTTGACCCTGTTTTAAATAATAAAGCAAAGAATAGAGCTATGTAATTAAATAACTATGTGGAAAATAAATATAAGAAAATACAAAACTAATAATAAAAAAGGGGGAGGGAGGAAGAAATGTTCAGTTAGGCAAGACTTCTTGGTCTACTTCAAGTCTGAGTCTACAACTTATTAGTTTCATTTCAATTGTTCTCCACAAGCTTGTGTTTAGAACATTTCTTCCTCTATTGATGGCAGCTTTTGAAAAATTGTGGAACCTAGATCGTGGGGTCTACAGGAGGAGACTGTACACTAAAAGGAGGCATCTGAAGTCACCTAGCCTTCATTCTCTCCTTGCCCCCTGCCACTTGCTCTGATGTGATGAGGTGCTTTAGCATCTCTAAAGTCTAACAAGTGTTACTCTGCATTATCTAAGGCATTCACTCATGTCTTTCCCAGGATGACATAACTTTGGGGTTATCGACATTTCCCATTCATTAAGATTTTCTATCTGAAATTGTGGTCACAGAGACACAGAAGGGACAAATGAGCTACAAAAATAAGAAAACTGTACTTGAGAAGAATCACAGACTCTCCAAACATTAAAAAGAGGAGAAAAACAGGAGCTGTTGAGCAGATGAAAACACTTGCTGCTCATATATATATAGTGTAAGAAAGACTTGTATGCAGAATAAGATTTCTAAAATCTCACCAGAAAACAAACAACATTAAGGAGAGTACAATCTCAAGATGATAGGAATGAGAAGAGAGTACTACTGCCATACCCAGTTTATGAGAGTTAAAGCAATATACCTTTGAAAATTGTTTGCAGCTTTTGCCGAGGTTACTTAGAAGTCTCTTTGTTGAAGATCATGCAATGTGAAAAAAAATATAAACCTTATCTGAGATTCTATATCTGACCAAAGAAATTTTTGCTTATCTATGGTCATTGTTATACTATTTACAACTAGCGAAGAAACAAGAATGGCATAGATCAACAGAAAATGAAGAAAACATGGTAATCAATGCAACAGAAACTACTTCAGCCATAAGATAAATCATGATTATTTCAGGAAAAATAGAAAGACATAGAAATTATATACTGTGCTATATAAACCCGATTCAGTATGAATGATTTCTTTTTTTTTCTTTATTTACATGTACATTTTCCCTTTCCCAGGTTCCCCTCCAAAACAAACAAACAAACAAACAAACAAACAAAAACAAGAACAAAACCGTTTTGCCTCCCCCTTCCCAATGCCTGTCACCCCACCCTCTCCCACTTATTGGCCCTGGCATTCCCCTACACTGGGGCACAAAACCTTCACAAGGCGGAGGTCCTTTACTCCTATTGATGATCGAATTTGCAATCCTCTACTATATACCTGCTGCCAGTACATTCAATCCCACCCTGTATAGTCCTTGATTGGTGGTTGGGTCCCTGGGAGCTCTGAGGGTACTAGTTAGTAATTGTTGTTCGTCCTAAGGGGCTGCAAACCCTTCAGCTCCATAGAACCTTTCTCTAACTCCTTCATTGGGGACCGTGTACTCAGTTCAATGAATGGATCTGAGCCTCTACATCTATATTAGTCAGGTATTGTCAGAGCCTCTCAGGAGATAGCTATATGCTTGTCCTTCCTTCAGTCTCTGCTCCATAGTTAATCTCTGCCACTCCTTCTGTGGGT
>JADRCD010175835.1:0-33840 GCA_019843815.1 Montemys delectorum | reverse complement strand
AGAGACTGAAGGAAGGACAAGCATATAGCTATCTCCTGAGAGGCTCTTACAATACCTGACTAATACAGAGGTAGAGGCTCACAACCATTCATTAAACTGAGTACACTGTCCCCAATGAAGGAGTTAGAGAAAGGTTCTATGGAGCTGAAGGGTTTGCAGCCCCTTAGGACGAACAACAATTACTAACTAGTACCCTCAGAGCTCCCAGGGACCCAACCACCAATCAAGGACTATACATAGTGGGACTGAATGTTCTGGCAGCATGTCTATAGTAGAGGATTGCAAATTCGATCATCAATAGGAAAGGACCTCGGCCTTGTGAAGGTTTTGTGCCCCAGTGTAGGGGAATGCCAGGGCCAATAAGTGGGAGAGGGTGGGGTGGCAGGCATGGGGAGGGGGGAGGCAAAAGGGGTTTGTTCTTGTTGTTTTTGTTTGTTTGTTTTTTGGAGGGGAACCTGAGAAAGGGAAAATTTACATGTAAATAAAGAAAATATCTAATAATAATAATAATAATAAAAAAATCCCTAATAGTGAGTATGAAGGAGACAATGGGATTCAGAATACAGAGAAATACAGTGAGTCCAAGCCATTATTAAGGTATTTACTTTTAATTAGCCAAAATTAATTATCACGTTGGACTTGGGAAAGTACACTTTTGGTCATGTTGTGGTCTGGCTCTGTTGCACCACCTTCTGCATAAGCACATTTTCTTTGTGAGTCGTGCCGTGTCAGTGGATGCTTTGATGTGTATTCATTGGTTCTCTGTGGATGTTTGCCTAATTCCTCAAAGCGAGGGTGACAAGGGAAAGTTGTAGCCAGTTAAAAGCACACTCTTGGCAATGGTGCTGTTTGGCTTTCATTAGTATTTCTTTTCTCGATTTCTTCTTATTTTTACAATATTGAATCTCATTAAGAAACAAATACAAAAGAAGAAAGAAATTTGCTTTCCAACCTGGGCACTTTAGCAGGACATCTTCAGTTTGCCCACAAGTGAGAAATGAACGCTTGGCTGCAGAACTCTGAGCAAGACTAACCTGTATGAGTTCCACGAAGCCGGCGAGCACAGTGACTGAACTCTGAATGACTTGCGTAGGAGAGGAGGCCCAGACCTCTCCCAGTCTTTCCTGAGCAGCATGTTGGAGACCTTTTGTTTCTCTCCTGCCTTCTTCAGGCTTGCTGCTTGCTGGAGCGGAGCACCGGGATCACTTCCCAGTGGCTGTGAAGCAATCACACATCTTTCCTCCCTCCTTACGAGTGGGTCTCGTTCTTAGTTCCATACTTTCAACTAGGAGTCTGTTGCTGCTTTCTTCAGGATTAGGTCAGTGAGACAAGTTGTTCAGGTATCAACGGTGGTCTGGGACGGTGTGATGGGGAAGGTGTCCACGTGACTGCACGCAAAGGAGGCGTGTGGACCCCAGCAGGCGATCAAATGGTCTGCTCATGTTGTGACCCTCTTGGTGACCCAAGAAGTATCCCTTATGGCTTTTGTTGAATTTCACCATTCCCTCTCATGTCTAGGAAACGCAGTCTCTGCACTCAGAGCCAGGACGCAATGGTATCTTTCCCTTAAGGAGTCAGGACCTCATTCCTTATGAATGTGAACGATTCTTCTCACATCTGGAATTCATCTGTTTAACCACAAAATGTCAGTTAGGAAAGAAAGAATTCAGTGGGGAAGTGATACTTAAGGCCTGCCCATGTGAGTTGACTGGAAACTTGGTTAAAAGAGATAGAAACGACTGAAAATCAGGTGAAAGCTACTGCTGGCTCTCTAATGAGAAAGGAGGCGAGGCAAACACTGCGGCCAGCTCATCTCTGACCTGTGAGTCCGTACATTAAGGATACCCACGCCAAACTCTTGTCTTCCGTCTAAGCATGTAGCCTCTCAACTCCATCACACACTTTCATTATTAAAAGAAATCTTAAATTTATTTTTTGTCTGTCTGTCTCTGTGCATGTGTGTGTTATTTTTTGTCTGTCTGTGTGTGTACGTGCGTGTGTGTGTGTGTGTGTGTGTGTGTGCCTGCTTTCTGTATGTAAACTGTGTGTGTATTTACAGAGTCTAGAAGAGGGTGTTCTCGGACCTCCTGGAGGTAGAGTTACAGGCAGTTGAGACTGTCCAAACTTGGTGCTTGGAACCAAACTCCAGTCTCTGTGAGAGCATCTAGTGCTCTTAACCATTGAGCCATCTCTTCCAATTCTTACTTGAAAATTTTGACTTGTACTGGGAATGGAAACCAGGAGCTCTCACAGTGCATAGGTCATGTCTATAGGTGATTGGCTTGAGGGATGGGAAAGGGGAACAAGGCCCCATTTCAACACTGGACTTTGTTCCTGAAACTTAGATGTGGTAAGTACTGACTGCAGTTTCCCAAACAACCCTTGATTAAACAGCATTAAACTCCAGTCAGAGCTATTAGCAGTAAAGTAGTCAGGAGTATGTAGAATTAGTGATATTAATTTTGCAACAATGCAGGCTGTACTAATTCTCTTATGTACATTACGTTTTATTAATTTAGGTAACTCTGAATGCTGCATTTGGTGAAGTTCTTATTTATTTATTTATTTATTTTCTTACATTCCATATTTTCTCACACATCCCCCATCCACTCTCTAACTGTTCTACATCCCATACTTCTTCCCAACCCCTTGTCTCCATTTGAATGTTCCCATCCCCCCACTCCACTTGACCTCTAAACTCCCTGGGGAGTTTCTTGAGGATTAGCTATATCATCTCTGAATGAACATAGACCCAGCAGTCCTCTGCTGTATGTGTGCTGGGGGCCTCATATCAGCTGGTGTATGCTGCCTGTTTCAGGATCCAGATTGCTTGATACTGCTGGTCCCCCTACAAGATCGCCCTTCTCCTCAGCTTCTTTCAGCCTTCCCTAATTCAGCAACAGGGGTCAGCTGCTTCTGTTCATTGGTTGGGTGCAAACATCTGCATCTGACTCTTTCAGCTGCTTGCTGAGTCTTTCGGAGGGCAGTCATGCTAGGTCTCTTTTTGTGAGTGCTCCATAGCCTCAGTAATAGTGTCAGGCCTTGGGACCTTCCCTTGAGCTGGATCCCACTTTGGGCCTGTCTCTGCACCTTATTTCCCTCAGGCTCCTCCCCATTTCCATCCATATAATTCTTTCAGACATAAACAATTATGGGTCAGAGTTGTGACTGTGGGATGGCAATCCCCATCCCTCACTTGATGTCCTGTCTTCCTGCTGGAGGTGGGCTCTATAAGTTCCCTGTCCCTACTGTCAGGCATTTCATCTAAGGTCCCTCCCTTTGAGTCCTGAGAGTCTCTCACTTTCCAGGTCTCTGCTGCATTCTGGAGGGTCCCCTCAAACTTCTATCTCTTGAGGTTGCCTATTTCCATTCTTTCTGCTAACCCTCAGGGCTTCAGTCCTTTTCCCTCAGGAAAAGTGGACTGGAGGGTCTTGCGGGGGAGAGGGGAACCTGCTCTGGTATTGGGTCAGGGAGAAATTCTTCTTCTTAAACTGACAAAAACTTCTCTAAACTCATTATTTGCTCCATAAAACAGACTGAAACTGTAGATATTTGTTTCTGTATAAATTGTTTGCTATCCTGTTAACTATATAACTGGGATTCTTCATCTCTCAATTACTGAAAGCCAACAATAAACAATAAGGTGTCCCGTGTTACACACAAACAGCCTTCACTCTGTTAATTGGGGCTAATGAGAGGGCAATTGAACTTTACTCTGCCTGTTTTGTTGTTTCTCTAAATGGTAGGCCGATGGCACTTCGAATTATTGGCTTCTCAACCCCTTGCTCTTGTTCTTTTCACTATCCACTAAGACTATACTTTCACTGTCAATGTTAGCCTATGAGATCTCCAGGGGAGCAACTGTGCTCATGACACACACATGGGACATCAGCTTAAGGAGGATTCATACAGCTGTTGGCTATAGGGGGAACTTTAGTCTAATGTAAGGGAAGGAATCCTAGATAATTAAGTAGGATTCACCTGTCTTTTGTTATTTAAAAGCATTTTTCTTTTTAAAAATAAAGACAACAGAGGTTGCTGTTGCATTCTTCACTTATTAACCAATGTGGGGTCTCTGGCTCTTGCCATCAGCCCTGAGGGTTGGGCAGTCTTTCCATGAGAAATGGAGCCCCAGCTGCAGAAGGAATGGGAGGGAAGAGGAACAGACAGTTGAAGTTTGACAGCTTTGAACTTGATTTCTGTTCCAAAGTTTTTCTTGTTTATTCATGCATGCTGCCATGATCCTCTGTGTTTTATGTTTCCTTACTTAATTTATGGAATGATAAAAGACTTAGTGAGGCTGGGAGTCACCTATTTGGCTGAGAGAGCCCAGGATTCATTCATTCATAAAACTCTCTCAAAATCTGCTGTGTACCACATGGGATAAAATTTTTAGAAATGCAACATTAACAAGTAGCTATACAGGCTTGCCAAAAAGTTTTGATCTAGTTGTAAAACAACATTCCTGGTAAAAAAAAAAACAAAAAAACCAAAACATCACAAAACAGTGGATTCTACTGGCTTATGGTTCTCAGCATAGTGACTGATGGGTACAGAGCAAGGCAGGAACTCAGGTCGGAATAGAGATAGGCAGCTTGAAGAAAGTGGCATCTCTTGCTTCAGGAACAGGGACAAATTACCAAATTGGAATAATAAATGAAATTGAGACAAAAATATTCAGGAAACAAACAAGTAATGGCTGTTGTTACAAAGAAAAGTCAAAGAATCACAAATATATAAAGTGTGCTGGAGAAAATGGGTCCCACAGTAACAATACAAGTAGTTGGTAGGGAGAGAGATAGGTTCAAGATTATAGCAAGAAAAGGATGGGAACTTCACAGGAAGATCAACAGAGTCAACTAACCTGGCCTCTTTGGGGCTCCCAGAGACTAAACTCCCAACCAAAGAGCATACGTGGAATGGACCCATGGACCCTTGTACATATGTAGTGGATATGCAGCTTGATTTTCATGTGGGTCCCCCAGGAACTGGAGTGAGGGCTGTCCCTAACGCTGTTTTCTTGTTTGTTGAATACACTCTCCTGGCTTGGCTACCTTGTATGGCCTCAGTGGAAAAGGATGCCGTGAGCCCTGAGAGACTTGATGTGTCAGAGTGGGGAGGTACCCAAGGGAGGGGGCTCCACCCTCTCAGAGAAGTGGAGAGGGAATGGAGAGAGGGACTGTGTGAGGAAGGGAGACCAGGAGTGGAGCAGTGACCGGGATGTAAAGTGAGTAAATAAATTAACAGGAAAAAAAAACTATAGGTAGAAATGGGCTAGAAACAGATTCAAATGATTTTCTAATTTGGAATCCTACCCTATCCCAATCTTTTTTATAAAATTACTAATTTATTTTTGTTTTGCTGTGTGTGCATGTGTGTGTGTGTGTGTCTAAACACATGTGCATCACCTGCATTCTGTGCCCGCAGAGGCCAGAAAAGAGCATTAGGATTCCCTGGAACTGAAGTTATAGAAGGCTTTGAGCTACCATAGGGACATTGACAACTAACCTGATATCTCTGGGTGATCAGACAGCGCTCTCAATCACTGTGCCAAATATCCAGTCCTTAACCTCACAGTCCCATCTCAGTTTAGTATGTGTGTATGTATATGTGCTTGTGGTATATGTGTATGCCTATGTATGTGCATGTGTTCAGATTGAAATGAGTCCTCCACATATATGCTTACTACTCTCCAGCTGTCTTGCCCCACAACCAACTTATGGATTATGTTAAAGTCATATTATAATGGAACTAAAATGCCAACAGACCTTGAACGATGTCACCAGATAGATTTTTTATCCTTCTCTGTAACTTTAAAACAGAGAAATCTAGCCATTTGAGTCTGTTTTTGAAACAGTAGAACTTTAAAAAGTTACCTTTGAGGAGATGAAGTGAAGACAATAATAATAATATTAATAATAATATTAATATTAATAATAATAATAATAACGATGAAAGAAAATCAAGCAAGCAGTTGAGCCCAGTAAAGGTGGGTAACACCGTTATCTGGACATGAATCAAGCAGGCATCCTTATGAACTGGAAGAACTTTAACTATTTCTCCATTGACTGAAAATTAGAAGAGAACATTCTGTCAGTAGGCAGCTTTTCACACTTGAATTATTTCAAAGTTAGATCTAGAGATGAATAATGAATAAACAAATAATATACCTATGTATGGAAGTGTCTTATATTTTTAAGACACTATCAGTATGTGCAACATGACAACTGGATTCTGCATAAATGCACATTTTCCAGTCAATCCTATCATTTTCTGAATGAAAATATATAAATTTAAATATTTGAAGTGAGATCCTGTAATGTTGTTATCTTTTAACCTAGACCAGTTGATTACAGAAGCCACAGTAAAAACAGTTATGAAAAAGAAATCACAAAACAAAAATAATGTAGGCCATATCTAATACCTAACAGATTTGGGTGCTTACAGAAAATAGCCTCTTTAATGCTATGGTTTTTAAAAAATATAGTTTGTGGTTCATAAACATTTTCATCCTGTTCTGGAAAACACGTGACTGATTTTTTTATAGTTATAATACATTATTTTAAAATGCACTTTGCTATCAAATAGCTTTAAAGAAAATCCTATTTTCCTATTTTTATGAAGAATACAGCATATTTCCAAAATCTGAACTAAAACCAAAATGGACAAGGATAAATGGAAGGTTTAAGGAAGAGATTATCCTTTCTCCTCCTGGGAATCTTTTCACAGCCCTTATTGTAATGTTGGATTTGCTGAGAAGTCTATGACAGAAGTTCAAGGATCTCTCCTCTCCCTCTCTCTCTCTCTCTCTCTCTCCCCCTCTCTCTCTCATTCTCTCTCTCTCTCATTCTCTTTCTTTCTCTCTCTCTGTCTCTCTGCTTCTCTCTCTCATTCTCTTTCAATCTCTCTCTTTCTCTCTCCTCTAATTTCACTTATTTTGTAATTCTTGGAATCTTGAACAATACTTTCTACAATGCTTACAGATATCGTTATTCTGAATTCATGTATTAAAAGTATGAAAAACTCCTTACAAAATCAGTACACCATGATAAAAGCTATATATTTTTACTTTAAAATGTACTTTTGATATTAACTGTATGCATGGAAGGGGTATTTGCACATGAGTGAAGCTGCCTGCAAAAACCAAAATTAGGGATTGGATCCACTGGCCCCAGAGTTCCAGGTGGTTGTAATCTGCTGAGTATAGGAACCAAACTCAGGTCCTCAACAAGAGCTATATTTACACTTAATCAGCTGAGCCATCGTTCCAACCTCAGCCTTGCATGGGTAGCTCACTAGCAGACCCCCTGTTTTGTCTTACTTTTCTGTAGTTGAAAAACCGTAATTGTAATATTAATTTTATACACACAAAATAAATCTACAATGGTATTTGCCCTTATAAAATCCCTAGGAAAACAATTTTTCAAGTTGTTCTTTTAGATCATGAGGAATTTAGTTTCTTCCTCTGTTCTAGAGCATTGACAAGGATTGTGAATCTGGAATTTTTTTCTCTGTCTTTCTTTGGGGTTCAGCCAATGGGAGGTCTTGCTTGGAGGGAGGAAGGACACAAGAGAAGAATGAAGGAATTGGTGTGAGTGTGTTCCTTTTTTCCTTTACCATTGGCCACAGGTCCAGCCAGACAGTCATCTCTTCAGAGTCAGAGTTCATCAACACTTTAAACTTCCCCTCCATTTTTAGCTTCAGCCTTAGGTTAGGGGAGGGCTTATAATAATAAAGTAGATATTGGGGGTGGGGAAGAGGCTTAGTTAAGAACCATAGAGTCTGATATATATATGCACTCATGTATACATTTTGGTTGGTGGCTTACTCTCTAAGATCTCTCAGAGGTACTGGAAGTTGACTCTGTTAGTCTTTCTGTGGGATTCCTATCTCCTTCAAGCCTTCCATCTTCCCCAAACTCTTTCATAAGTGTCTTGACCTCCTTCCAATGTTTGGCTGTGGGTTTCTGCATCTATTTCAGTTAGCTGCTAAGTAGAGCCTCTCAGAGAACAATTATGCTAGGCTCTTGTCTGCAAGCACAACAGAGCATAACTAATAGTGTCAGGGATTGGTGCTTTCCTGTGCAACTCAAGTCATGTGGGTTCCAGAAGAACTGATGTGGAGACTCTCTGCTAAAGCTGTAGACTGACTGTGGTATCTGCTCCCCAACAGGGCTGCCTTGTCTGGCCTCAGTGAGTGAAGATGCACCTAATCACCGGGGTGGGAGGATATGGGCGTTGCACTTTCCAGAAGAGAAGGGAAGAGGAAGGAGGGAAGGAATCTGAGAGTGGGGTGGGGACTGGAAGAGCAAACAGTATTTGGAATGTAAATTAATAAATAAATAAGAACTGTCAATTGTCAACATGATGCTGCCTTCAGTTCTTAACACACAAGAGTGATGTGAAAGCAACACTAATTTGAATCATAAAGCAAAGGCTTTTGCTTCAGTATCAAAAATTCATTTAAAAATATGGTTGATAATTTTCTTATGTAAGGTGGTATAGGAAAAAGGAATGCCATAAGCTGCCCTCCAGGAGAATCCAAAGCCATCCTGAGGAACATCTTGCATAGTATACAATCTGTCAGAATACCCTAATAAGAGGAAAACTCAGGACATCTGAGGCCTGTGCTTAAATGACAAACATCATCCCATAGTGAGTAGGTGCTAACTCCATTAATGCAATGGGGAAGGGGTTTTCTCTTTCATTTCCTGGCTCATCTCAGGCTTCACGCTTTCTAGGTCTCTGGCGCTGCTGCTTTCTACCATAAGTCAGAAATGAATTTTTTAAAATAAGCACTTGTACTTTGAACCATAAAACAAAATCTGAGGCAGAAATCAGAGGAAGAAGGTAAATTACTTTTAGTGCTCTGCAAAGAAACTTTCACTTGGCTATTTCCTCTTGTTTTGAACCTCTGAAAAATCAATACAGAAACATATCATATTCTGAAGGCAGGTCAACTGTGCACTAGGTGTTTTTAACAGTTGGCTTTGAAGGGGATACTTATGCCCCCTTGACATGAATCTACAGTTCTTCGCACTAAGTGTCCCCAGGAAACTACATTTTTGCTCGGGCTATCCATCTCAATGGTTATTACTTTTTACTGTTCCAGGCCTCTATCTTCTATTATGGATTCACTGATAGATCAATATGACAGAAGCAAGATAAAAGTCAGTTAGCTGTACATGTCTATTATGAGCCTGAAAATCCAGACACACATTTTTCCTGACAGAAGCCAGGCACATAACTGACTCATTACGTGTCTGGGTGGTTTTCTCGTTCTTTCTGTACAAACTCACATTTCTGGGCATGTTTCTTAATTTTGAGGTCCTCATAGCTTGTCAGGGAGTTAGGAGTGAGTGGCTCCCTCAGGGAGAGAATGATTTTAAAATACAATCTTTACTTTTGAAAGGAGAGAACAAAACACATTTGCTGCTACTTCAAGGCAGTAAAATGGAATGCTGACACACTCAGTTTCTAAACCACAGGAAAGTGGACTGTAAAACCAATTGGTGGTTCAAAGTCAAGGGCGGGGGGTGGGAGGGATCCTTGCAGTCCCCTAGTGGGTAATGGGAATGAGGACAGGGGCTTTGGGTTGGTTGGAAACCTTGAGTTCCCTCTGGAGTTGATCACCTCAGCCATTTATCACTCATCATTTTGAGAGAGGAAAATAAACTGCCAAACATTTATGCTAACTTTCATCAGAAGCTCAACCATCTGTCCCACCAGCCTCCTAGGTTGTGTGCCAGCTGACAAGGTTGCCCACCGGGATCTCAGAATAAATAAGGAGCTGGTCTCTACTTTTCTCCACTGTTCTTGGAAGCCCCCCTTTCTGCAACAGACTTGTGCAGCTGGCTCTTGACATTTCTTTAGCGCAACTTTGGATATTTAACCCCTCCTCCACATCCTTGTACCTCATACATTTAATTACAGCAGGATGCATTGTGGTCTCAGAGGACTTCCTTCACATAGCCTGGGAAGAGGGCCACCTCACTGAGAAGTATGGTAGAGCTAGCAGTAACTGGAGTCTGCTGTGACAGTATGCTTGGAAAAAATACCAACCAACAAAAACAAAAACAAACAAACAAACAAAAAAACCCTAGGAAAACAAAATACAAAAAAAAAAAAATCCCAAAGCAAACAAGAAACAACTTTGACTGCTTGTTTATAACTGCACTCCATTTTGATTCTTCTCTCTTGGAATAATGAAAGTGAAGGCTGCTTCATCAATCGTGAATGGAGATCTCCTTATAACAACAGAAAATTGATGTGAGTTTTGTGTGTATGGTATGAGAAGGAAAGGATGTTCCTTTTATAGTTACAACATTTAGCTTTCTCAAAGAGTGGACTGGAGGAAATTAAAACCAAAAACAAGTGACCCAAATTTATGACAAAAGATAATGTAGGTAAAAACATTAAGCCTTGAATAGAAGGCATACTCAATTAAGGGAAAGAATGCTAAAGGAGACTGGGTAGTAGACAGATTCACTAGTTACTCAATGTCACATGACAAAGCAAATCTATCTTCATTCCTGCTGCTTGAGAAGAAGCAGTAGAGGAAAATCAGAAACAGCCCTCAGATCCCCTGAGAGCTGATGTTGACCATTGAAATTGGTCATGACTTGCAAACTACGATATAACCAGTGACACCATTCCCTTTCCACAGATAGATGTTAGGATGACTAAGTGGGACTGAGTGTCACAGAAAGAATGGAAACAAAGATAGATCTGGTCCTCTGTGAATGTCAGGACCTGGGAACAAATGGCAGAAATTCCCCAAGCTTTTGCTACTTAATGTATCAAGTGTGGTAATTAACTGTCTCAAAGAAGCCATGTTGAGCGATCTTGTCTCCCCTTATAAAGCTCTCTTAACTAATATCCATATGCCTGTGATCTAGGTAAAGCAAACCCAAGGTGTGAAGAAAGAGGAAGAGAGGAAAGAGCAGGGAGGAAGTAGAATGACAAAGTCATGTTTTAATATCTCTATTGAGATACAATATATATAATTACCTATTTAATGATGAAAATGAGTTATTATTTCTGGAGCTGTATAGTCATTATAATCATCTAATGTTACATATTTATTATCTAAATGATTCTTTTTCTACACATGCCCTTCACCCTTCTTCCAGATCAAGCAAATTATCAGTCTATTTTCTTTCATTGCTTCCTATTCTGGATATTTCATATAAATATCATCATAGAGTATGGGCTATGGTGATTGGTTTCTTCCGCTTAGACTATGTCTTCAAGATCTTTATATTGTGACATACATCATTTCCCAATTCCTCTCTATTGTTTAATAGTACTTAGATTTATGGTGATGTTATTTTATTTATTCATTCATCAGTTAGTCAATATTTGAATGATTTACTCTTCTGGGCCATTTTAGTAACAGTCATATGGACATTCATTTCAAGTGTTTGAATGGAATTTGGTTTGCATTTGTCTGGGGCAAATGTCTAAGAGGAGAAATGCTGTTAACATTTTGAGAGATTGTTAGACACTTTTCCAAGGTGGCTACTGTGCCTGCGGCTCTCCTTGCCTTGTCAGGTCCCCTAGTCTTGGTTGCACATTATTGCTGTGTGTCTTTAATTCTAGTCATTCAAGTGAGTTTGAAAGGTTGTCTCATTTTGTTGTTGTTTGTGCTCCCTGCAGGTTTACATTTTGTCTTGTGATCAAATGAACACGCTTTTCTGTTATTCGTAGAATATATTTTCCTGGAATTTATAAAAGAAGTATTTACTTGTTTTACTTTCTATATAGCAAGGTTTCATTTACACATATGTCAGTGTACTACATGCGTACGTGCCAGCAGGAGAACAGAAGAGAGTGCTGAATCCTTTCGAACTGGAGTTACTGAATTTTTATAAACATCCATGTGGGTTGTGGGAACTAAACCCAGACCCTCTGCAAGGGTTACACATGCCATTAACTGCAGAGACATCTCTCTAACCCATCTCTTGATTTTTAAATCTCCTTAAGCTTTGATGAAAATTCTCTAGTCACCCATTCCCACCCTTATGGTGGGAATATACCGGACAAAACACAGGGACTTAAAACGCTGAGGACTCTGGACTGGAGGGGTGACTTAGGCTGGTGCCAGCTGATCCCCTTCAGCTTCTGGAGAGTGGCTAGTTGTTGGCTGATCTCCTAGATTAGTCTTAATGTCTTAATGGAACAATTGAATTCTCCTTCATGCATCTCTGACCCACTCACATAAAAAGTCAGAAATGTCTTTCCTAAATAGAGGCCAATTAGCCTAAATAGACATGGCAACCTGCAAGGGCTCAGGTCTAATTCTGCTTTTGTTCCATAGCTCTGTCCACTGACTAGGCAAGACATGTGACAGAACTCAGAAGGAAGGGACAAAGGACACACTGCTTGGTGTGAACAGTTGGTTCACAGAAAAGGCACAGATGCCATGACAGGTGAAGACTGAAGGCTATTCACAGAATTAGTCCACTGCAGAGAAGAGGAAGGAGAGGGATGTTAACGGGTGCTTCATGGTGTCACTGGCTCTTCCAGTCATCTGTGTGAAAGCCAGGTTCGTTAGCTTCCTCCTAGGGCGAACTATTCTCTCAGAAACAGAAATTCTAGTTTTACAAAAGAGAAAAAAAAAGATGTTTACATGGTAAATGAAAACTCTACTGTTTGAAGACAGCTCCAGTGTCATGGTGAGAATTCCAGACAGACCTAGATCCAGGGGTGGCAGATATTGTAAAGTACTTGATAAAGTGCTTAGGACTGGAATATTCACATCATTTAAGTATTATTAAATGGCATATCATGTTTTAGGCAAAACTAATAGACTTGTAGAGTTGCAGCTCTAAATGAAATTGCTTCTGTTTGTATAGAATCTGCAGTGTGGATGCCTACACACTACAGCTCAATACCAAGAAAGGACACACAGGATCCATGGTCCATTAAACTTCAGGTCTGCCTTGATGTGGACCTCTCTGATGTATTACTAGGATACCCTGTTTTTGTTGACTCAGTTACTCTGTCAGCAAAAACCAAACATTTTGGCCTGTGGCCCAGATCGAGCTGTCTATGGAGGATATGTTTTTGCCTTTACCACCATGACAGTAATGAGCAACTGGCATTAGTTTGATTTGCATAATTGTGTGCTTCCAACTCCGAGTCTGTGTCAGTAGGAGACAACTTACTGTGATGATATCCACAGCATATTATCTGTTTTGTGCGATCAGCATTTATTTATGTAAATTCTATCCTTACAAGGGGTCATTTTCTAACATTCTACCATGAAATTATATTCTCAGGCAATAAGCAGCAAGAAAAAAAAAAAAAACCTAGAAAGAGAGCCGGGCATATTTTGTCGTTCATAGCTGCTGGTCGAGGAGGTGGAAGGGATATCTGCAGTGGCTGCCTGCTTGTTTGCTTGTTTAGGTGGGTTTCTGGTAAGGAGTGACAAGCAAGATGGTAGTCAGGCAGTCTGTCAATCAGATTTGGGGTGAGGGCTGTTAAACAGACAGCTCTGCACTTATTCGCTAACATGTATACACAAGTTCCATCGCTAATCTGAGGTTTGTTTTTTTTTTTTTTAAATAACTATGGTCTAAAAATTATTTTGTGTTTTTGCAGATGGGTGAGGGAATACTTTCTCCGATAAACAGAAATTCTTTAAGCAATATAAAAGAGACAAGAAGTCAGAATATCTAGGTAGAATATTCCACTTGTCCAAGCAGGAAGGAACAGAGATGAACCTGAGATTTAATAGGCCAAGTCTCACAACTCGGCTCAGAAAATACAGCCCAGGTCGGCTCTATTATCTATCTCCTCTTTACAGGCAGACGAGCCTGCTAGGCTTTGTGTAACCGGAACTGTAATTTATGCATTTCTTTGATAGTTATCTCTAGTTAAGCACAAAGGGATGTCAGCATTTAACCCCACTTCAAGACATGACAATGTGGAAAAAAGGAACTTAAAGGAAAAAAAAAAAAACAGCAGCCAACCACTTGAGTCAAGTTGACACCTGTCAAAAGCAGCCCTTACTGAGGCGAGGGTAATTAGGATATTACTCTGTTGTGAGAGCGTCGTTCTCAGCCTCCTATGTACTGCTCTTCAGGCTGGTTGGGAAAGAGTAATATGTGAGAAAAATAAAAATGAACAAGAGAAAGAAGAAAAAAAGAACCCAGAAATCACATTTCACACTTCAGCGAAACATTCGGACTTGTTTGGAAGATGGCAGAGAGAACAGCTCTGTAGATTAAGTGCTTGCCTTGCAAACTGGAGGACCCGAGTTCAATCCCCAGAACCCCATTAGGAAGGATGGTGTATGCTTGTTATCTCAGCATTAGGGAAGTGGAGATAGGTATAGCCCTGGGTTCCCTGGCCAGCCAACTAGTTCATTAGGTGAGTTCCAAGCCAAGCCCTGTTTCAAAAGATAAAAGCTAGATAACCCCTGAAGAACAATGTCCAATGTCCAGATGGTATTCTGGCGCCCTCATGTATGTGCACAGAGGTGGAGGTGTGTATTCATTGGTGCATGACCATGCATGTGCATCTATAAGCACACATACACACACACACACACACACACACACTCATACTCACACATGAAGGGTTTGTTTAATTTCCAGAGGTTCTTTTTCATAAATCTCACTGGCCTTTCATTTGAAAAGGAACACAGTAAAGATGTTACCCTCAACCCTCCCTTCTCTAGGCTTTTCTTAGGCACCTTTCCACACAGCAGTATAAAGTAGAATATAACAGGCTTCTCACTAACTCCAACTCCTTACATACATAATTGTTTGAAAGATCAGCTTGGTAGGTCTGCATTTCTGTTTGCTTTCATTCCTCTCGGTTTTCTGTTGCTTATTTTGTAGCCTGGCATTCATTTACAGGTATACCATGTAAACATATCACGGATGTTGTCTCTTTTGAGAACTTCAATCCATAACTCAGAGTTGTCCCCTCATCTTCCTTTCTCAACAATCTTATCATCAGTGTCTGTTTCAGGAATGAAATATCTCTATCTAAATCATGCAGAATTTGGTGTCACTTTGATTTTTGCTTAAACCCCTAACTGGGAAATGAAACTGGGTCAGGAGTTGGGATCAAGTGAGCGACACTATAATGTAGTGTGCAGTGCATGTGTGTAAGGGCTATTTAATACCCTGGCATTTTCTGCCATTCACATAAAGAAGGCTGGTTAGCCTTGAACTCACTGAGTCCTTAGTTTCCACACCGGTCAAGTGCAGTCACAAACCCCAAGGACCCATCTCCACTGGCCTCCTGCACAGCCTTGTAATTTATGTGCTAGTTTACCGGTCCATGTGGAATTGAATGGCAAGGAACTGGTGATGCTATTTCTTAGCTAGCATAAGTTCTCATAGGAGAGAAGGGGATTGCTGAAGAAACCTGAGGGCAGACAAATAGAGCAGCGTGCCCCTTGGATCTCTGCTAACAAAGAGTTCAATGGAGGGAGGGAAAAGAGTTAAAACCTGGCCAGGGAAGAAAAGCTGGGAAAACCAGAGTTCCAGTCTCTGCTTCATCTACAGTGGGGAAGTCACAATACACACGTCAAGTGGAAAAGGCAGTCTTTCTGAAGAGCCCACTGTGTATTGAGAGGCCTGGGAGGATGAAAGCCGGTGTGAAATGCTATCCAACAACCAGAGAGCCAGAGCAGTGAGCCTGGGAGGAAGACTGCTAATCCCCAGAGGGGGTCAAGACAGCAGAAAGCTGAAGTTTAAGGGATGGAGGCAGACCCATGTGAGGCCATGAAAGAGGACAGACTGAAGGAAATGACAGTGGCAGTCAGAAAGGAAGTTCATACATTTGGCCACAGGGACTGACAAAAGCATCTGGAAACAATAAAAGACTGAATTTATTTTTTCTTGGGAAGTTTTCTTTGAAAATAACTCTCTAGTGAAGAACAAAAACCACAATAACAATATCTTCAGCATTTCACTTTTCATGTTTTGGGAATGGATCTAAGAAACAAACACAGAATCCTGGCTTTGTTAATTAAGTGGAATTATGGGTTCTAAACAAGCCTTCGTACCCTTTCTGATTTCATGAGGTCTAAGTTTACTTGGAAGATGCCCGGGGCATAAGAAGACAGCTTAATGAATACTTTCCTTTATTCCCCATGGTTACCCTTTACTCAGCTCAACCTCCTTAAGACATATGGAAACATCATGTGAGGAAAGATGAAGAACAACAACAAAAAAAAATCAAGGGTGTCCTTTCTTGGTTAATGACAAAGGGAAAAACTCATGCTGATCATTGATAATACAGAATGTAGTCATATCAAAGATGACATAATCAGAGGAAAGGGGGTTATAAACTACCCAATTGACTCAGCAGGTATCACCAAAATATTTGCAGGTTGCTTGGTAACCCAATTAAAAGTCTCTATTTAAATCCTGGATCATTAGTGACTGAAAATCACTATCATTTGATGGCTCATCTCAGTCCAGTTCTTAGGGGAGATTTTCCTACATCAAAAACCCACCAACATATTTGGCACTAATTGGCTCCCTTGGTGGCAATCTCAGCCTATAGGCCAAGAACTGAGTGGACCTGGGAGGGTAAGTGATTTCCCAGCCTGCGAGCTGCTGCTTTTCAGCACAGGCTGAAGGACGTTGGCGGGTTAAGATGGGATTTTTGCACAGAAACTACCTGTCTTTGGACAAATTGAGATAGTCTTCTTTTTAAGAATATTGTATTATTGGTGATTTCCTTTAGAAAAATTAATTATATTTCTTGAGGACTTTCTTTTGAAGATATCTCTTCTTCCTACCTCTGTACATTACTCCCCTTCTCAACTTACAACAATCAGGAGAAAGAGCATTAAATTTTATCATCTTTTAAAATCAGAAGGGACGACGAAGTACATTGATGTGACGCTGATGTGACCCAGATGACAGGCCTACTGAAAGTGAAATGTATTGTCACCAAAATTAGCTGAGCGATGGCCTGTCTCCATCATAGATATGGGAAGCTGAGAGAGACAGGAAGATTTACAACTAAATAAATATCCAGAAGCATTAGCATTATCAAGTATATTTCTATTAAAAATGGCTCCAATTACGATCTTTGGTATTAATGGATTCTCCATATATTGTGGTATTAAAAGTAACAAGTACACTCAAAATATTCAAGAGAGAGATGTAATGAGAAGAAGGTAGCATTAGGTAATTTTAAGATACCACTAGAAACTTTATTGTAACACTGGTACTAAATGATATTAGGCATTTGATCACTTGACACTTGCGTGGGCATGGTCCTGACCTTTGTGAAATAAATCCACCATACTCACAGGACTGTGCAATATTTTGCAATCAGAGAGAAGTTTAATAGAATAAACTTACCAATATTAAAAGGAAGCATAAGAGGGCTGATTAAACATTAGCAGAACTGAAAGCTGAAAGCACTCTGCCCCAGCTGCATCCCTCACAGAATCTGACCCATTTCTATGTCTGTAACACTGTAGATAGAGGCAGGGAAACCGTCTTTCTTAGTTATATGATGGGGCTATTCAAAAAAAGTTTCTTTGTAATATTTTTTCTACTGATGTCAGTTATTGGTATATTAGACATATAAAGCCAATTATATTTTATCTTAAGCTTTTTAATAAAATTCCCGAAATAATGAAACCCACTGAGTTTATTGGACTGTGGCACTTTCCAGAATGAACCTCAGAGGATCTATATTAGAAATATTTGATCATGGAAAGATAGGTTTCAATTGATTTGGCTCCAGTGTCATATAAGTAGAAATTAGGCTTGTTGATTAGTATCCAATGAATTATGGGTAAAACCTCTGTCATTTTTATAGCAATGTATTTTTCAATACAGATATCAAGATAACAATAAAGGTGAAATTTCTCATTTTATCAATTAGATTGACTTTCAACCATTTAAACTTTCAGAATGATGGAAAACAATGTCCAAACTGTTTATTCCTAGTGACAGGACAGAATAGGCTCTTGTTTTGGACCTCCATTGTCAGTAGATTTTGCTAAATTTGGGACTAGTGTTTCAAAATTACGCTTTAGGATATTTTTCACTCAATTGCACTTGCAGTTTAACTTTTCCTATGTGAATTTATACTTTTATAGCTAATATAATGTAGTTTCATGGCATTCAAATAGAGAATTCTCCCTTCCACACCTGCTGGCATCTCACTGGTGAAGATCAGCCATTTTCACAAATACACACAAATAGGTCTTAAAATCATGAGAGACACCAGTGGCTTTTTCAAAAACACTCTCTGATGCACGGATTGCCCACAAAACACAGCAAGTCACCCTTTAAAGTTGGTAGAAAATACAAGTTCCAAATGTGTCTAAGTGGAAAAGGAAGTTTTGTATCCCATTAATGTAGGGAATTTACTGTGTCTCTGTTAAAGAATCAGAAACTTAGTAAAATCTCCGAGAGGCTCCTAGTCCAAGAAAGGCACTGCGGAGTGCCTGATCTGGAATACCTTCCCCACATCTGATCACAAAATGTACTTTTGATTTATTTGCTTCTCTTGTATTCCGAAGACCAAAGTGTGGAATAGAATGGCTGGGTACCTCGGTCTGAACAACCGACAGTGTTATAGATGATTTTGCGGGTACTGCTTTCACCTCCTTGACTGGAATCCTTCCTTATTACCTTCACCTCTTCATGGTTACTGTGGTAGGGCTATGACACAGCTGACCTTAAGATGATAAGGTGGTCTTCACAGAAATATACCAGCCCCTTGAAAGGATGATTTTTCTCTTTGTGCTCACAGAAAAGTAAATCAGAGGTTGAAAGCAGAGGATCGACTCGGGGTCATTTCTGGCTTGAATATGGAGGGGACCACATAGAAAGCTGGGCTGGTGACTTTCAAGAACTGACAGTGGTCACAGATGATAGCTAGAAATGAAATATAGGCTTTAGTCCAAAAGCCACAAGTCGCTGAATTTGGTCAAAACCTGAATGATCTTGAAAGATGATCTTCTATCAGTGTATCCAAATGAAAAGCCCCTTTCACTAACAATTCCATTTTGGCATTGTAAGATCTGAGCAGGGAATCGAACAGAAGAGAGCTACAGAACTCTGCTCAAGGAGATGGGCACTTTTTACTCTGTAGTCTAAAGTAATTGGTACACAGCAATAGAGAGCTCAAAAATTCACATTACCAAAGCTCAGCATGCTTATCATATCCAATGCCCTGCATGTTGTCAATAATAGACACTCTGGCAGGCTTCAGAACCCATGACCTCATGATATTTCCTCAATACTGCTCTAAGTGGCAAATACCTGAATGGGCACATCAGAGCCTCTGGCTCCTCTTTTCCTTTCCTGAAAACAGGAATAATCTTCCTTCTTCATCATTTTTTGTTGCCTCCTGTTTTGTTGGTGCAGTAGTTCTTCAAATCTATCTTTCACTGTGCGAATGTAAAATGAAGACAGGATTATTTGCCCTTCGTATGTATGCTTAGCTGGTGTTAGGATCTGAATGTGAAATACCTCCCCCTACCCCAAGTTTATGTTTTTAACTCATTCCCACAACGTGGTATTAGCTTGGAAGTTTATAAATATTTCAGGAGATGGGTGTAGTTGATAGCAGTAGGTCACTAGAGAGGGCCTTTGACAGTTAGAGCATGGGTCCTGGTTGATGCAGTAGGTCACTAGAGAGGGCCTTTGACAGAACATGGGTCCTGGTTGATACTTGTTTTCTGACTCCTGTTTCACTGTGTTGTGAATGGCTCTCCTTTACCACATATATTTGCTGATGTGATGACCCTCTCCATTGTGTAGGTCCAAGAAAATATGGAGAGAAACTTTTGAAAATTTGAACCAAGAGGAAACATTGCTTCTTTAAACCCTGTCAGTCACAGTCACATTTTATGGTCAAACTGGTGTGATAGTTAAACATTATATTTGGCAATTCTTACTTTTTTGAGGCAGGGCCTCTCTCTATAGAACTGGAAGTCCTGAAAGTCAGTTTGTAGAAAAGGCTATCCATGAACTCACAGAGATCCTCTTGCCTTTATCTCCTTAGTCTTGGGATTAAAGGCATGTGTCACTATTTTTAAAAATCCACATAGTGTTTCATAGACTTATGTTTAAATAATGCTTCAAAAATATTATTCTAACTACTTGGTTTGGGGAAAGTTTTATATCCATTTTAGTAAAATTATTAGTATCTAATACTATTTATTTGAGCGCAGGTACAGTAAAGTATTTGTTTGAGTCTCTAAATAGCCAAAATTCAAAGGAAGACGCTGTCTCTGCTCTTGATACTCCAATTCAATTTAGTATCTTTGTTGTCATGTGGTCTATACTAGTAGTATTTGTCTGGAAATTCTCTTACTAGGTCGAACAGTTTGTTTTACTCTGGCACTTCAGTAATTACTGGGTGGGGGCATTGCCTGTAATTGATCTTTGTGTCTTAATTCCTCTGGTTTGTTAACATGTCCTCAGTCAGTACTACATTTATTGATGGGTATCGTCAATACCAATGTTCTCTTTCAGTTTCACTTCCAAACCACAAAACTTGAAAAATGCTCTTTAGATACATTTCATAATCCACTAGAAAAATCATTATTTCAAAAACAGTGAGGGGAAACTATCCAAACACCCACAGAGTGATTAGGTAGCATATTTTAGTGCATACCATTTTTTATGTTCCTCAACGAAAATGCAATATTGAATTCTGTTATGTACTTAAATCTTAGTGCAGTATAATGACAAATTAAATGTGAATTAAATCATTAAGTGAGAGGAAATTTCCATTTTTTCCCACTTAATGAGAAGCAACAATTATTTTTAGCAGTTCCTTCCTCTTATTAAGTAGGGAAACCATTGAGAAGTTCTCAGGAAAAGGTCATGTTGAAGACTAGAAAACCAATATATTTTTTAACATCAAAACAGATCGGTGCCTCCCTGGTAGATTTTCAGATGAAATAGTTACCATGAATATCTGTGTAACAGTGCACTGAAAATAAGGGTGTTGAAGTAATAGGACTCTGCTTCACGTCAGCCATGTCTTACTGTCCAGGTCTTGCCTAATGGGGCTTTATGCTCAGTTACTGACATAGTGGGAAAAACTCCCAGTAATAATTGGATTGTTCTCTCTGCCTTTTTTTTAATCTTTATATTTTTTGTTTGCTTCCTTTTTCTCCCAACACAGTTGAATCTGTTAAATTTTAAGTGTGAATCCAGTGACCATACTTTTCTACACAATGTATTGATACCCTTGTTGACTAACCTTGCAATGCTGAGAAAAACATTTAATGTCCTTATTTAACTCAGTCTCTTGCACAATTTAAAACTTTTCTTTTTGCTTTGCTTTTTTAGAAGTGAGGAAATGGAGAATCAAAGGAGAAGCAAAACTGAGTTTTATTGATTAAGTACTCTGCATCCACAAGTGTGCTTTTGGATCCAAATCTCTAACATTGTCTTCTATAAACACATTATTTGATTTAGTTCATTGATGAGGGAAGTGACTCTAGGAAGGTCGTGTGCTGAGTGTCATTTGTCTAATCTGAAAAGATGCTGTTCCTGTAGGAGATGAAGTTACAGGACTAGTCCACACCCGGGTTTGCCCTTAAAGCTACTTGTCCTCTCACTGTCCTGAGGTAAGACCAAGGCCTTCTGTGTGAGGGCGGGGCTTCCAAGGCATTGTTATTAAGTCTCCTAGTCTACATACTGCAGATTTTAATCCTTTTGTACAAGAAGGAAATTTACTTCTTGTGATTCTAATTTATTTATATTCTGCTCACAATGAGGTTTAATGTTTATTGAGAGGAATTTGATCTCTAACCCAGACAACTTTAATTTTTTTTTAATGTTACTGGGAGCAAAATGTTGATATAAACAAAATGAAAGTAAGTTAAACTATAAGATTAAAAACAAAACGTAAATCCCCAGATTTATGCCCAAAATAATGTGCTATAAACTTGTCAAAACATTTTCCTGTTTATACTTTTGATTACCTCAAATTAGAAAATTAGAATCATAAACACAAAAGTGTGCTTTTGCTCTTAGTGATTATTGGATGTGTGTGTGTATGTGTGTGTGTTTATGTATGTGTGTGTGTCTGAGAGAGAGAGAGAGAGAGAGAGAGAGAGAGAGAGAGAGAGAGAGAGAGAGAGAGAGAGAGAGAGAGAACATGTTTGGAGCTCCTGTTTTCCTGCATGCATCAATTGGTAGACTATCTCCTTTTAAAATAACAATATTTATAACCATACATTTTCTCATGCTAATCAATATTGTGAAAAGACTTCAAACTGGAGTGAACTTGAATGGGTGATATAATGACTTCATGCAAAGTTGGAGATGTTAGTTTTTAAATCAAAGAGATCTGGTAGCTCAAAGGCATGAAAAGTGAACTTTCTAAATTACCTTAAATAGTTGAAGTTGTGAGAGACACAAATTTGTTGGCACTTGCTGAGCTGAGGAAATAAATCCCACTCTATAGATTGACTTCCTAATGTCATGAGTCAATTTAGAAATTAGGCACAAGATAAATGCCTCTCCTCTTGTTGCACCAATGTAGTTAGCTTAATCATCAGCATCAGTGGAGACAGATTGAAAAATAAATTGTTCACTGTCTCCAAGACAGACCCCAAATAGGAAACTTGATATTCTGCACAAACTCTATCTCTGAAATATGCTTTGAAAAGGCATGGAATAATTATGTGTAGCATTATAGAGATTCTTGTGTTTATAAATATTTTCAGAAGGCTTTGAAATTGTTTGCAAATCCAAAGTTTATAAATGACTTATGAAATCCACAAATTTGCTAAATATGTTTCTGCATTTTTTGCATTATGCACTGTGATTTTTCTTTCTATGTGGTGTAAGTCAAAAGAAAATGGTTTACAATAGGGCTAGATGGGACTACATTTTCCAAACAAAAGAAGCATCTGTTTTTCTAATTTAGATTTTGAATTTACTTTGGCTTCACAATTGGTTCCACTACGAACAATGCAGTTCAAATGACAATGACATTGATTACAATTTCACTTTGCACTGAGAGCACACTGCATCCAACATTGTCAACTCTCCTCAACTGAGGACGGCAAAGCCTTTCAGCACCTCTGAACTACAGGGATTGTTTTAGACAAAGGTATGGACAGAAGGGTAAATTGGCAGAAGCTGCCTCAGTTTACATAAAACCACAGGTACCTAGAAATTATAAATGACCAGGCTGCAATAGCTTATCGTTTGATGTTCCTTTTCAACTGTCAGAGCAAGGTTCTTACAAACATCATTTCTTCACTCTGATCCTTTTCAAGGATCATTGGCATGATTTAATTCTCATAGGCCATAGGTCAGGTGTGCTTTGCCTCACTAATAATCATCTTCCACCAGCTTGTGTGCTCTATCCCCTACTTTCCATCTTTGCCAGTATAAAGACTAAGTATATGCCATGCTAGTTAGAGTTTATAGTATCCTCATGACTTACAGGACTTTATTCTCAAGTAAGATTCCATTAAATGCATTAATTCAGAGGTTTAGTTTGAATATCACTTATAAAGTCACAGCTACACCTTTTAAAAATAAATCTGTTTATACTTACCCTATATACAAAAGACTAACTCATTTCAAGTTGTGACATTGGCTTTTTCCTTATTGAATGTCATTCCTTTTCCTTTTCTGGAAGTATTGATTGAATATTTGCCATGTAGTTGCTGGCTTTTGGGCACAGATTGTTCTGACAGTGATTGTTTCAATAATCCAAGAAAATCCAACACTAAGTGAGTTGACCAAAACAATCTATGAACTCTCTACAGCATGACCTGTGCTTAGGATACCAGAACATCTTAGGTTGTGTACCTCCTCCAGTTTCAATGTCTTAGCTCTGAAGACTACCTTTTACCTTATGAGCTCCATGGGTATCTTACCTGTTGTGTTTTATAAAAAGATAGAAAAGAAGGCAGGGATATGTTTGGTGGAGGCACTGTATGGTGTGAGGGAAGGGAGTGCCTCTGCAAGTCCATATTCAGACATCCCTTTCCCCTGAGGTACCAGCCACATGATGGTTTAGTACAGAATAGAGTTTATTTAGGGAATGGGGACAGAAGTTGAGGGAGTGGAGACAGAGAAAGGAGGGAGGGGGAGGGGAATGAGGAGAGAGGGGAAAGAGGGTAAGTGAACAAGAGCAAGAAGAGAAGAAAAAAGAGCCAGAGAGTGAGGAAGGGACAAGCAGCCCCTTTTATAGTGAATCAGACACCTTGCTGTTGCCTGGTAACTATGGGGCAGAACCTAGAAGAAATGCCAACATTACTTATTTATACACAAGAAACAGGAGTTTCTGATCACCTCACAATGGTGTTTCTGCTTTTGTGATGTATTAATGATATTTTGAGGGTTACTTGGTGTCTTAGTTTGGGTTTCATTGCTATGAAGAGACACCATGATGAAGTCAACTTTTATAAAGGCAAAAATTTAATTGGGGCTGAGTTACAGTTTCAGAGATTCAGTCCATCATCATCATGGCAGAAAGCATGACAGCTTGCATGACACTGGGGAAGAAGGTGTGAATTCTACATCCTGATCTGAGGTCAGCTAGAAGAGGATTGGATTGTACATGGCACTAGGAGGAGGTTCTTCTCTGCACTGGGCAGAACTCAAGCTAGGAGACCTCAAAGCCTCCCTACACAGCGACACACTTCCTACAACAAGGCCACACCTATTCCAACTAGGCCATACCTTCTAATAGTGTCACTATCTGTGTGCCAAGCATTCAAACATATGACTTATCCAAACCACCACAGTTAAGTATTAAAATACTATTGTAAAGATAAACTTATTGTTTGAAATGGTTATGAACAAGATATTACAATGATATGTGGAACAGCATTCATTTCTTTATAGACCAGAGTTTAATAACTCCACAAATGGCATTTTATCATGTATATGAATTACCAGCTAAAATGGCTAATTAACACCTCAATTAATACCTCATTGAGAGAGCAAAAAACTTAGCATCTGATTTTATTTTGTATATAGTTGACATTAATCAAACATGTAAACTTGCATTTTTTTAAAAATGTTAAATGACTAATCTATTTCTGGATTCAAGTAGACTTGTCTAGAATTTTTGCTTTTACTGCTGACAAATTGCAAAATCAAAGATACATGATTTTAAACTAGATAAAACTGAGTTTTTCTGCCTGTGAAATGGAACAATAAAAGACATTTTTTTTATTAATAATTACATGGAATGTAAAGAAAACAGGTCAATACAAAGTAGCCAGCCTGTAAATGTAACAAATTCTATAAAAGTAGGTTTCAAATTTAGGTTAAATGTATTGAAAGAGATAAATAAAAACCTATTAGATCATAGATAAAGGAGAAATTTATAATAAAGTACACAGAGAGTAACTAGTAATGCTGTCTCTGTATTATTACTTGAATCTTTGGCATAGACTGTTGACAGGATTATGTAGGTACTTGTTATTATCAGCACATGGCAGCTGCTGCATAAAGTACCTAGTGTGTCCATTTTATGAGCTTGGAAACTGAGGATTACTAGAGAAACCACTTTTATCAGGCTTAATTATACAGGGGGCAGGACTTGATTCCAGCTACATTCAGTTCTCCATATCACATAATTTCCAATCACCTGCCATTCTAATTAGCATTATTTAAATATAAGTAGCAATTATCTCTGTCAAGAGAATTAAATCATCATTTCTGACTCTGTATTTATTAAATGTCTATTATATGCCAAATATTATGAGCAGGCTTGAATAAATATTTTATAACATAATCCTTTAGTTGACTTAGCTATTAGTTATGCTTATTAGCTACCAATCCTTTCACTGTAAATTGCTAGAGAGACACTAGAATAGTTACATCCTGTAGTTAAAGGGTTCATTGTTTTCATAAGATATTTTAGATATTTGAGTAGTACCATACTCTCTTCAAACAGAGAGGAAATTACAGAGATCTCACCATCATCCTTTGGCCTTATACATTCAGAGCTTCATGTGTATCCAGTCATCCATTCCGGTGGCATAATGTGATACCTGATGAATCAGTGTTGACAAATCACTCACACAGAATACCTGCTTTATATTATTGTTTATTCTGGACATTGTTCATTCTATAGATTTGAACAAATGTCAGTGTATGTCATGTCTCTACAGTGTTTCTCTTGTCTTGAAAAGTCTCTGTATCTATGGTTTAGTACAGTGTCACCATCACTTTTTCCTCACAATTGGTAGCCAATCTTTTTTTTTTATCATTTCCATAATGCCATAAATAGAGATATACACAATGCAGAGGATTGATATTCCAATTATTTTTCCACACTTAGAAATATGTCTGAAATCCTTCCCTATCTTCCCTTGCTATGCAGGCCCTTTCTTTCAGTACTAGCCTCTTATGCTGATGCTTCACACTCTATTTGTCCTCACATTGAAGGATATCTTATTTATTTTTGAGTTTTGGCAATTACAATAAAGCTCATAGACATTTGCATGCTAGTTTTGTAGATACTAACTTTCAAATTCCTTGGCTAGATATGAAGCACAGATACCATATCATTCTGTAAAATTATCTTCAATTTTATAAGAAACTGCCAAATTGTCTTCCAAAGTGACAGAACCACTTTATGTTTTTACAGCAGTGAGTATGAATGCAAGTTGTTCCACATCAATACCAGTGTTCATCATTGCCAGAGTGCAGATACTGGCCATCCAATCAGGTGTATATCAACAGGTACTGGTGGCATGTGATATGGAGTGCCATTCTAAATATTTCTTACACACAGAATTCCTTTGGAGTGATGTCTGTTAAAGTCATTGGTCTGTTTTCATTTATCTGTTTCTCTTCCTCTAATTGAGTATTTATTTCTTGATTGGGATACAGTTCAATGTTAAATATGCTATCTTTTTTATTTTATTTTATTTTTTTACACTGAATGGTTTTAGCTTCTTTGTCAAAGATCAAGTAACCATAGGTATGTGGGTTCATTTCTGGGTCTTCAATTCTATTCCATTGATCTACATGCCTGTCTCTGTACCAATACCATATGATTTTTATAACTATTGTTCTGTAGTAGAGATTGAGGTCAGAAGATCTTTTACTGTTGAGGCCAGAAGATCTTTTATTGTTGAGAATAGTTTTTGGTATCCTGGGTTTTTTGTTGTTCCAAATGAATTTGAGAATTGCTCTTTTTATCTCTGTGAAGAAGTGAGTTGGAATTTTGATGAGGATTGCATTGAATCTGTAGATTGCTTTTGGTAAGATAGCCATTTTTACTATGTTAATCCTGCTGATCCATGCTCATGGAAGATCTTTCCATCTTCTGAGATCTTCGATTTCTTCCTTCAGAGACTTGAAGTTCTTTTTATGTAGATCTTTCACTTGCTTGGTTAGAGTCACACCAAGATATTTTATGTTATTTGTGATTATTGTGAAGGGTGTCATTTCCCTACTTTCTTTCTCAGCCTGTTTATTCTTTGAGTAGAAGAAGGCTACTGATTTGTTTGAATTAATTTCATATCCAGCCGCTTTGCTGAAGTTGTTTATCGGGTTTAGGAGTTCTTTGGTGAAATTTTTGTGATCACTTAAGTATACTACCATATCATCTCTTATTTCGACTTCTCCCTTTCCAATTTGTATTCCTTTGACCTCCTTTTGTTGTCTAATCACTCTAGATAGGACTTCAAGTATAATATTGAATAGGTAGGGAGAGAGTGGGCAGCCTTGTCTAGTCCCTGATTTTAGTGGGATTGCTTCAAGTTTCTCTCCATTTAGTTTTATATTGGCTACTGGTTTGCTGTATATTGCTTTTACTATGTTTAGGTATGGGCTTTGAATTCCTGTTCTTTCCAAGACTTTTAAAATGAAGGTGTGTTGAATTTTGTCAAATGCCTTCTCAGCATTTAATGATGTGATCATGTATTTTTTCCCTTTGATTTTGTTTATGTAGTGTATTACATTGATGGATTTTCATATAATGAACTATCCCTGCATCCCTGGGATGCAGCCCATGATCATGGTGAAGGATCATTTTGATGTGTTCTTGGATTCAGTTTTGAGAATATTATTGAATATTTTTGAATCAATGTTCATAAGTGAAATTGGTCTGAAGTTCTCTTTCCTTGTTGAGTCTTTGTGTTTTGGTATCAGCAAGACTGTGGCTTCATAGAACAAATTAGGTAGTGTTCTTCTGTTTCTATTTTGTGGAATAGTATAAAGAGTACTGGAATTGGGTCTTTGAAAGTCTGATCTCTAAGTCTATGGCTTTGTTCACTACTTAATATGCTTTAACCAATATTAGTCTGATAGAACTATAATTTCATAGAAGTCTAGATTTTGTCCTGTGTAAGTCTGTCATTGTTTGATAGATTTGTGTTTAACATTTGGGTCTCTAGCAAACTTGTAAGGATATAAAGTACATTTATATCTCTCTCTACACAAACATAATTGGCTCTTTGAAGGTTCTATGCCCCAGTGTGGGGGAATGTCAGGGTAAGGAAGCAGGAGAGGGTGGGTTGGTGAGTAGGAGGAGGGGAAAGGGAACAGGTTTTTTGTTTTTGTTTTCGTTTTTGTTATTTTATTTTATTTTACTTTTATTTTTATTTTCAGAGGGGAAACTGAGAAAGGAGATATCATATGACATGGAAATAAAGAAAATATCTAATTAAAAAAAAAGGATACCAAAGTTTCTGGGACCCTTTATTTAAACCTGACCTTTCTCAATGTTCATGTCTTTACTCCTTCCTCAGTGACTAGTTGACTGTATTTACTAGGTTTTCCTGGGATCTGCAGTCTTCTTCACTATGACTTTCTGGGTTCTCTTTCAGTCCACATCCTGTTTAAATCACTGTCTTTCCGCAGTCTTTCATCCAGGTGGTCAATGGCAGTCTTGCCATTTGCTCTTGTCCTTCCTCATTGCACAGCTATGCCTCAAATGAGTCTTTATGCAAGCCTTGAGCTCTGTAGCTGTGCCCCAAGGAATTCTTTTTGATATTCATGTAGATGGCATTCAATCTAGAGAGGAAATTGGGAACAACTGGCTTTTTGGTAAAACAGATTCTTTTAGACCTTGTATCTCTCTGGTTATTCAACTACTTTTTTTTGTTTTTCGGTATTTTCTTTATTTACATGTAAATTTCTCCTTTCCCAGTTTCCCCTTCAAAAAACAAACAAACAAACAAACAAACAAACAAACAAAAGCAATAAGAACAAATCCCTGATGCCTCCCCCCTCCCCATGCCTGCCACCCCACCCTCTCCCACTTATTGGCCCTGGCATTCCCCTATTTAAAGTGATTGCACCAAAGTTTTGTAGCTACTTTATATATGATTGTGCATTTCTTTCAGGTATCTGTTTAAAATCATTATGGTGGGGCTTGCTCATCTAGATACTCTATACTTTATGTTTTATATTATACTTTTTATTATTGGTATGTGGGATACAAGTTGACCTTTATATGCTAATCTGTTATAATCTTATCATAATTGCTTACTAATTCAAGAGTTTTATTGTTGCAGATGCTATTGATGTGTAAGTAGTGTTAGAGTTTGAAACAAGGTCTTTCACAAGCAAAGCAACTGGTATACCACTAAGCTGTAATCCACAGTACTGGGCAGGGGGGAGGGAGAGGAGGGGATTGATTAGTTTTAATGTACTATAAAAACAGTTCTGTTATCTGTAAAGAAAAGACTTAAATTTTTTTCCTTCTTGCTATATGCACTGCTCTTTCTGACTCTTACCATATTGCAGTAGGGTGATTTGCCTTCATGACTCAGTTAAGAACATGTCTTTCAGCTATTCTCAGAAATATTGTAGACAGCTGATAAAGTCCCTATCTCAAATATCTGGTAGAAATAATGAATGATTCCATCTGCTCTTGATCATTTCAACTTCAGAGGGTTTTTGATTACCAATTCAATTACTAAATAAATACAGGCTTACTTAAAATGTCTATTTTATCTGAATTTTGGCAGATGTTTCTTTCAAGAAATTAATTACTTTCTTCTATGGTATCTAATATGTGAGCAGAGAATTGGTCATGAAATTTACTATCTTTGTAATGTTCATTAAGTGGAAAGAGATATTCTGCTTTTCATATCTGGTATTATTAAATTCTGTCCTTTCTCTTAATCTCCCTGATAAGTTCATTGATATTTTCAAGAAACTAAGATTGTTCCTTCCTCTCTGAAGGTTTTAATTTCATTAATTTCTGTTAAGATTCTTATTTTACATTTTTCATATGACTTTGGTTTTAATTTACTCTTTTTATGGTGTAAGATGATAACTTCAGTCTTTGAGTTTTGATTTTTTTATTCTTTTGTAATATGTGATGCACATGATTCCTCTAGTTTCTCTGTTACATCCCACAAATTCTGATAAGTTGTATTTATATTTGTATTAAGTCAAATATATTTTTTAAATCTTTATACTCATTCTTCTTTGTCCCTTGTTCAAATTGTATTTAATCTCTCCCTATTTGAAAATTTTCCAGTTATCTTGCTGTTATGGGTTTCTCACTTAATTGTTTGGTGAAGAAATAGAAAAATTTCTGTTCTTTTAAATTTGAAAAGTTGCATTTTATGGTTGTGAATGTGGTCTGTCTTGTAAATACTCCCACGATCTTGTGAACTGTAGGTTCTGTGTTATTATTTGAAGTCTTCTATAGCTGCCAATTACATCCAGTTGATTGATGGCATTGTTGATTTCAACTTGTGTCCTTAGTGACTTCTTGTCTGTAGGGTCTCTTCATTTCTGAGAGTGCTTTTTATATCTTTTACTATAATCAAGGGTCCATTTATTTCTTCTTGTAGCTCTGTCAACTTTTGTCTCCTATATATGGATTCTTTGGGATATGTTTCTTTGCTTGTTTTATTTTATTTGGTTTGAGGAAAGTGCTCTCTCTTTCTCTCATTCTCTCTCTCCATGTAAACTGTTTCTGATCTTTTCTAATTTGTTAGTATTTAAGAATTTCTGTTTATCATTTGTTACTAGTTTCTATCCATTAATGTCCCTTTAGTGTCTTTATTTTTATTTTGGTATTCACTTTGTTGTTTTTATTTGAGCTTGAGTCCATGGTTGAGCTTTGTATATAATGTTTTTCTTTCTTTCCAAAATAAGGTTATATTTTCATTGGTTTCCATAGATTTTTACATATATTTACAACTAATGTAATTAGTTTTACATTTACAACTAATACATCTACATTAATTTTGGTTCACTTTAAAATAACTCTGTTTTGTTCCAAAGATTCTATTTGTCTATCATTTCCATAAGAGAGTGAAACTTTTTCTTTCTTCTTGTTCTCTAAACTATACACCTGTATTTAATTTACCTTTAAGTAATTCCTACCTTATCTATGGTAAATATGTCTTAAGTCTTCAGTGGATACCTCATATTCTAAGACTAAAGTAAAAATCTCTATATATACTACTTCTACTGTGTTTTTCTGTGTAAGTAAACTTTATAAATTAGTCATAAAAATATTAATAACAATCACTAATAATACAATAGAATTATTAAAAGAATATACAGAATAAGAATTACATGAATCTAATATCTCTTCAAAGTGCTATGCTTCACATAGATCTTAGCAATCTCAGCATAAAAGTACTTTTTTTTCTCTTACTAATCAGGAATGCTAAATATTTAGGTTACCACAGTCTCTTTGGAATACTCAAGTTGATAGGATTATTACACTTGAGCATTAGAATTATTATTAATTACAAAAAGATTACCTTGATCATAAAGATTATAATAATGTGACAGTAAATTAAAAAGACAAGATAACTTCTAAATACCTAATAGAAAGGTAGCATATACATCATGGATACTCTGGACACATCATTCGTGTTTGGGACAGCAAAGAGCACCACAGTACAAACATGTGATATGCATATCAAAATAAATTACTATTATTGGTATTTTGCGCCAACTGTGATATTAGATCACGTAAGGAAAATAAGAGAATGTATTTTTACTTGTGCTTATTTCCTCTTTGATCTTCTTAATTTATTTGTGTAAATTTTTATTATTATTGTGTGTGTTTATTTATTGTTTCTTTTGAGACAATGTTTCATTATATGGTCAAGTTTATCCTCAATCATATTATCCAGACTGCCTTCCAACTAATGGATAATCCTTCAGCCTCAATTCTTTAATTGCTGGGTAGATTTCCGTATTTGAAATATTGTTATTGTCTGTCTTTGGGTTTTAATGCTGTGAACATACACCATGACCAAGGCAATTCTTAAAAGGACAACATTTAATTCAGGCTGGCTTAAAATTCAGAGTTTCATCCCATTATCATTAAGTGGCAGGCATGGCGCAGGAGGAACAACATCTTCATCTGAAGGCTGCTAGTGGGAGACTGGCTTCCTGGTAGCTAGGACTAGGACATTAAAGCCAACACTCACAGTGACACAACTACTTCAAAAAGGACACACCTCCTGATAATGCCCCTCCCTGGACCAAGCATATTCTAACCATCACAGATGCCTACTAAAATTTTCCAACACTAATTACAAGGCAATATCAAATCTTCCCCCAACCCGTTCTTTTTGGTCTCTCACATTTGGCCTTTCAGATTTATCAGGAAAAGGAATGTGTAGGTTGGTGAGTTCTTCCCATTTTCATTTCAGATATTTTGATCTAGTCTTTTCTTTCTTGTACATTGTCAGGAAAAGATTTAAACAGTTCTAATCTTTGTTCCTTTCTATATAGACATCCTATAAAAAAGATATAAGGTACAATTTCTTCTTTATTGTTATTTACATAGTTTGAAATGATACTAATATGGATTTTGGGGACATAACAGGGATTTTTTCATTTCTCATATCCTTATTCTGTGATTTTATAGATGTAGAAAATAATACTAATGTATAATTTAGGGCAAAACCGAGGTTCTGTCACAGTTTGCAGCCTGCGTTCCTTTTGCGTCTGACTCTGTTTTCCCTCCAGTGACATGACTGCATGTGGTAGTTTTTGTTGCTGCCTTTCAGTTGTTTGTTCCATCCATCCTACCCAATGTCAGGTTCAGAAGAGAAAGGTAAAGATACAAGACTATTGCAGAGCAACTTTCTAAGTGTAACCACAAATGATTTTTACACCATTATTTCTATTTTCTAGATATGAGGTCAAGAATTATTGAGGAACATAACTGCCTATATGATGACAATACTAGAAACATCCAGATCCAGGATCAAATCAGTATGATGTGGTCACACAAACAACTTCATTTCTCAGAGTCAACTGTTCCTACTTTCTGTGTTAGTCTTTTTTGTGTGTGTGTGTGTGTGAATTTAACAAGTCCCTGAACTGATTAATTTATGAGGAGAAAAGATTTATTTGGGGTTAATGATTTGGAGATTTCTGTCCAGGATTCACTTGTCCCATTTCTTTGGGGCCTGTTCAAAGCAGGGACCATATCATTGTGAAAAGGAACTGGCCATGCTCTGCAATCAACTTCATGACTAGTATGTGAAGAATATAGTAGAAGGAACAAGAGCCTAATTATCTCTTTCAAGGATTTGCCTCTGAGACCAGAAGACCATCCATTAGGCCCCACCCCATAAAGCTGGAGTTTCTACTGATTCCTAATAATGCTTCTACAGAGATTAATGCTGAAATATATAGCCTTTGGGAATATTTAACATTTAAACTACAGTACATTGATAAGTGTGTGTTGAAAATTATATACCTATAATGTCTAGTATTAAGTATCTTACCTTGTTTGAAAAAGCACTACATTATTTTCCAAATATTTTTCCAAATTTATTTCCAAATATATCTACCCAGAAATATATCTGATGATTTGAAAGCAGAGTAAAATCTGAAGAGGAGTCCATGACAATAAAGTTAAATGGCATATGCAAATTTGGATGGCAAATCAATAAAAAAAA